>VXAY01005016.1:86552-122839 GCA_013399855.1 Oxyruncus cristatus
AGTGAGTTCAGGCATATGCAATGCATATAAACACGTGTAACAGTTTCCTTTGTTTTATAAAGCTCTTCCTCTAATCTTCTCTCATTCCCATCTTCAACAAGTATCTGCAATGAATGGCCAGAGAGGTACCTGAGCAGGATCTTTCTATAGTCTATGTCAGTCTTATGATCAGGTAGACAAACCAACAAACGTAGAAAGCTCTTACAGACATGCAGCGAGGTGTCGTTGTGGGTACCCAACTCAACCACTTTGTCTGTATTGCAGGTGTCTTAGTGCAGTCAGAGAGTACAGACAATCGCTTGCATTTATAAAAGCCTGTGAATCTCATGACAACCTCACCATTCCCTGTCACAAAGTAGTGCTTACAGAAAACATTACTTAGCATTATTTATTTTTTTTTAACTTGAGAACAAAATAGTCTAAAATCTAAAATTGATTATTTCAACAAATAGCTAAATTTGATTTTAGCAATTTGGGAAAAAGTAAAATAAAATGCAAATGAATAATTGACGATGAAATAAGGATGACAAGCTACTTGGCAGACAAATGTGATGAAGCACAGCCTGCAAATCTGCCTTATTATGTAACATATTATGTTATACACATTGAACTTATTTAGTCTATTTAAATATTAACCCTTAATATGTTTACAAGTTTCCCAAGGGCTCATTAAACAACTTCTGTTTAACATTTTAGACCTTGGCTCAGTGTGTGTCACTTCTCATTTCTGGCTTCTACTTACCTTGGAGTGAAGGAAGAGAGCATGAGGCGGAAGGAATATGGTGGATAGTTCAGTGTGCTGTGATGAATGTTATACAATATGATGAATGACGATGGAATCCTAAAACAGAGATAGAAATTAAAATAAAACCAGTTGAAAAACTTAGGGTCCCATTACCTTGGAAAAAAAAGGCTTTATTTAGAAGGGAAACTACGAAAGGTTTAAAGGACTCTTGTTTTACCAGCCTTAGGGGTAAATGTGGTGTTTTCCAATGTATCTGTCACAGAGAGGCTGTCACCTTTATATGTTCATATCCTATAAAAGGGAACTTCATTCTGCTCTCCTGCAGCTAATCCCATGGTCACTAAAAGTAGACTCGTCCCACTGAACTGAAGTTAGATCAAAACTTTGTAACTGTATTTTTATTGCATACTGACTCCAAAACACAGCACTTTGCCAGCTACTAAGAAGAAAATTAACTTTATCCCAATCAAAAACAGGACAATATAAAATTTCAGGTGGCCTGAAAACGTATGTGGTTTGTGTACATTTTCAAAAGAAACATTTGCAGTATATATTTTCCAGGAAAGAAAACACCCAGAGTCAGAAGGTAGTGGGGCTACCTTCTTCCCAGAAATAAAATCAGCTCGCTATAAACTCTACCTCAGAGCTCAAGGGATTAATTATACAGGAACATAAACTTTCCTGTACACGGATATTGAACAACTTTCTTCCTGAAAATAGATCTGGTTCTGGAAAGTGCTGAATGACTTTATCTCTTCAAAAGATTGCATACCGTGGGCTGGACATTTTATTCAAAAGCAGCAGTAGTCCAGCATGACCAGAATGCCCTTAGACCTAAAAGCATTAGAATTGGCAAAATTATGCCAGATGTTATTTAATTTTTTTTACTTTGTCCTAACTCTTCATTTATTTTATTCTTATTATTTGACTTATTTAAAGGACTAGTTCCCCATGGTCAGGTATACGTGTACAACACTCAGACTTTTTAAATGTTCCAATTTGATTCCTTTGGAAATCAAATTTGTTTCACAGCCCATATTTAAACAAGCTTGAATTTAAAAAGTGATTCTGCCAGCTGATAGCTTAAAAGATTTTTCAGTACTCCTATCAACATTATCTCTTATATTGCCACTGACAAAGAAGGCTGCATGTCTCAGATTTGTGGGTAAGCACTTTTGTAAATCCATAGGTCTTATATAACCCAGGCCTCATCGAGTTGCTCACACACACAGCCAGGCTCATTAAGCAAAACCAGGTTTTGCAGCTACTGCATATAGCATGTAATAGAAACATAATAACCCAACAAAAAATGTTACTTCTTTCTTGATCTAACATATGCCTTGTTAAATATCTGTTGCTTTTATAAATAACTCATGGTTGTCCCTTCTCCCCTAACATATGCATGCAACTTCCACATTAGCATTAGTAGGGCTTACATGTATGTGAGAGAGACTGTTGAACTGTGTGATAAATATTCTATTTATAAAGCTTGAAGATCAAAAGTTAACTTTAATGAGGCCAACAAGCTATGCTTGCTTTTCTATTCTTATTAAAGGTAGCACCTGTATAAATTGTTTTCTTCAATCATTTTAGAGAAGCAGTTTAAAGTAAGTACCATGCTAATAATGTAGCCCTAGGTGATCGGGACATCTGAACATTTTCAAATGTTGATTAAATTAGTAAGGGGGAGAAGGAATTTTTAAGAATATGGGCTCATATTCATTACAGTAAGGATTATTAAAACATTGGGAACTCACTAAGGTAAAAATCATTATCTTTGCACAGCAAATTTAATTTGTAATAAACAAGCTCTTGATCATTAATTCTCTCCACTGTACTTCATTCTCTGCATTGTTCAAATTGGATGTCCTCTGTAATAAAGCCCACTGGAAAAAGAAAATAAAAAATGTTTCAATTTTTTCTATACATTGCACCTTGTATTGAATAGATAACTGGATAGTTACAGCAGGAAATAAAAGTAGAAGTACTGAGTAAGCAATGTCTTAGCAAAATCTTTTCTTCTTAAGAAATATCAGAAGATACAGATGACAGTGATGAGGGGAGGGTGTTATTGTTATTCTCACTGTTTTGGTGTCATTACCATTTTATTTCCATTGTTCTGACATAATCACTTGTTTGTTCTAATTGCACCAATCTCAACAGAATGATATTTGTGTCATTCATCAACATGAATAAATAACTTATGTTTAACTGTGTAATTCATACATGTCAAATATACCTACAGTAAAGCTTTAACACGTTATAGCATTCAATGTATACATTATCCTATTGCAGAAAAGCTTTTTTATTTTAAAATGTATTTGACAAATAGATACACTTAGATGTAGATAATTAGGTACACATGAAAACTGTGGGCATTGCCAGTCATGGGATGAACCTTTTCTGATATGTGAACTATGTTACTCTACTTTTACCAAGGTTTTAACACACTATTTTCAGGCTGAAACATTACTTCTCATTTTCTGTGGATCCTCAAGAGCAGCAGATCAGTGGGAAGTGCAGGGAGGGGTGGGCATATGTGTAAAATTGGTTTTTTTGTACAAGCTCTTTTTCATGCAAGACCTTTCTTGCTATTGTTACTCAAGCAATGTATTTGGGATGCTGTGCTGTCTATTGAGCAGTGTGCCTGTTGGACTACTTAGATATATGCATGAACAATTGCTGCCCTGAATTAAAAGATTTACATTGCTCCAGAATTGCTGGCATAAGGTATAAGCCCAAAACCTAAAATGGAGAGGAACATTTTTCACACAAGCATCTCTGTAAATTTCCTACCTCTGCCTGACAGACACATTAACTAGTGGAAATAAAGTATAATGTGCTATATCACAGCTGTGTGTGTTTCTGGGCGTTCGTGTCTGCGTGTACTTGCATTTTCTTACTTTCCTTGCCTATATATTCTCTGCATAGTTCATATACCTGAGTGACTGCCTTGTTCTTTCTGTATATATGTATCTATTGAAAACCAGATATTCACATGCTTTAGTCCCATCGTAAAATTTTATAGCTCAATGATATTATTTCACTGATGGCACCTCTACTAAAAATTTTGTTATAAAATGAGTGAAAACAGAAAAGGTGGTACAGGCTACAGTGTGTTTCAAATACAGAAATCTCCAGCAACAAGGCAGAAAATGCCGTTTGCGTTTACAGTGGTCTTTTCAGTAGGTGTATACTTAGCAATTAATTTGATCTATAGTCTAAAAGGCATTTTATAATTAATTTCTCAGCGTTTACCACATACAAGCCATCACTTTAGAGTGCTATGTCATTAACAAAATCCCATTTTTTCATAGAGAATAGGCATACTGATCTACATTTTCCCATGCCGCCTAGCCAGAATGGACTCGAGGGATATTATCTTATTCAGAAAGAACCTTTCAAGGTTGAATAAAAGAAATGGTGCAGGGTCCCTGGGAGAGGGAAGTGATCATCATTTTCACCTTCAACTCTTCTTTGATGTGGCAGAGTCAATTTTTAATCAGCAGCCATCAGACTGGGCTTCATTTCGCCTTACAAAGTCCTATTACTCTGCCACTTTCTGGAAGGAGGTGATAAGGACAATGCTCTTCTTTTTCTCTTCATAGAGCCCCGCATATGATGAGTCCCTTTGGAGAGGTTTGATAAAAAAAAAAAAAAAATGAGTGAGTACATAGGGATAAAGGTCACCTCTCTGCCAGAATTAACTCTTCAAGACAACAAACTTTTGATTTCAGTGTATTTGTTTTTAGCAATTCTTCTGTATTCTTCTGTATGTAGTTTTTGTGGTCAGCAGTAAAAAGACAAGAGTTAATCCCCATGAAGCTTTTGATCTAAATGCTACTTCAGATTATTGGCCTCCACAGAGGAAAAAAAAAATAAATTGAAAAAAACCCCTCCCAAATAAACACACACACCCCTTCCCCCCCCCAGGTACATACCACAGACACTCAACTGCTCCAGTACTAAGTGGACAGTCTGAAATGAGCAACACAAAGGAACTTACAAAAATTAAAATACAGCTATTTTATCAAAGCATCTCAGAGTTATCCTTTATTGTAAGAATACACCATTGATACTCACAGATAAATGACGGAAGAGATATTCCCTATAATCATTGAAATTGAAAAAAAAAAATCCCCCCTCTGGAGGTGTTTTTTATGTTAAATAAACCTAAATTATTTTTTAAACTATGCATTCATGCAGAAAAAACCCTCTATAATCTCTTAGTATCATTTATTGTAGTCAGCAGTCTTAATTGCCTCCCTGAAATGGATCAGAGTTCTGGGAATTACACATGAAAATGATGTTACTGCTCTCCAGTCTTCACATTCCTTGATATAATCTCATTAAAAATATCAAGCCTCTAGGTGAGGGAATACATATGGATGCTAAACGCATTTTAAGCAGGAGCACCTAAACTGATGACCTAGTTATTACAGAACAAAGCAGCCGAAGATGAATTTTAATGCTGAAGTAAAGTAGTTTTATTTTTTAGTTATTACTATAATTGTGATGGTTTGGGGCTGAATTTTCTTATTACCCCCAGAAAAAAAAAATATAATTCTGAACCAATCAAAACAGTGAAATGACATTTTTGGCGCAACATGAACACTTATTTTCAAGTAGACTGCACAGGTTTAAAAAAAAAAAAAAAAGAACCCAGTATAGCCCAACAGTTTCATTAGTTATAATTACCATAAAGAGATGGGAAAAGGCGTATGCCAAGTTGCAATTTTTGTTTCAAAAATGCTAACTGTACTAAAAAAAAGGAAAAAAAAAATCTCTAGAGAAAAGAGATTCATCTCTCCCAGGCAAATAAATGGCAAAGGAGAGGGGAAGTTATGCTGAATTCTACACATGAAATAAATCGATTTTAGAGAATTGGATTTCCTTTTATAAATTCCAAAGAATAATTCTACAAGAACTGTGTATGGAGCCTGAAATATCATATGTGCTTTGTGATCTGTTGTGTTACAATAAAAAAATATTTTTCTCTTTGGTGCAGATTAATAGAGGCAGTATATGGATGTGCCTCCAAAGCAAGCAGCTAAAAATATCTGAAATATTTTTATTATCAGTGTTATCAGGGCAGCTGTGTGTGAGTCCCATGGATTACGCCCAAGACACAGAGCAATATAAATTAATTTGATGAAAAGTGTGACTGCTGTGTGACACTATGCTTTGGAAACAAATGGTCATAAACATTTTCTCATTCAATGAAATAGATTAAAAAAAAAAAAAAGATGGTAATTTAACTGTATATGAGGCAGTATTGTTATTTACATATGATAAACTGAGATTTCAGAGGTTTATAAGCTAAGTGCTGAAATTTGTTTTTCAGAAGAAAACCCCACAAAAATAATAATAAAAAACCTTTTTCCCCACCCCCCTTCTTTAGTAGTGTCATTAGTTTGTAGTCAGAAATGGCCTGCTTGGGGGATTGGTGACACAAGATAGTGAATTTCATGTCATGGCTGCCAGTTCAGATCTGTCATGTGTACATGAGAATAATTATTCTCTGATGGCTGTTGAGTGACTTGTGTTATAAGTAGCAGTATCACAAGGAGTGATAGTGAGCACTGTAGTGGAAGTCTTGGTAGGGAAGGCTAAGGATTACATGAGAAAGAACACTGAATTTCCTTTTTCCTTTCAGGAACTATTCCTCCCAGATGGACTGTTAGTTTGCAGAAGCTTCCAGACTTACATCTTGGAGAGGTTCTTTTGGTTATAGTACCATAACTAAATGGTGAAGAAGCCTTCTCTCACCTGACAACTTGTAATAGTATTTCACATAATCTAAAAGAGAAGGGTCAAACTTGATCTGAATTGAATGGATCAGTCCTTATTATTTTGCCTAGACCTATGAAGTTGTGTGAATATTTTGCTGCACTTTCACATGGCCAGATCTCATTCTGTGCTTGGATAAAGCAAATGGAAGGCAAAGAGGTACCACAGATAGAACCCCCCGAGAGGGATTAACTATGGCAATTACATCAGTTGAGATGATAACTTCTTCCTGGCATGTGGCAATATGGGCATTTTTTTAACCTTTAAAGTTTTTTGTTGTCCTATTTTTTGAGCTTTAGTTTAACATGGCAAGAACTACAAATACAGAGTATTGATAAAAAGTCATATTAAAGATCAAGGTCAGCAGACCTGCCAAAAGGCAAACTTTTGATATAACATTCCTCATATATAATCTAATGATTTTGAGTTTCTATCATGGTTTCCTCACAGAAATATAGCTCCGTGGGGTTAATATCAAACAAAAGCTAATTTAGGCAGTTGCTTAAGCTTTGTAACCTCTAGAATTGCAATACCTCTGGTCATTAAGATACTGTCTGGTCATGAGTCTCGGAGCATTGTATGGTACAGACTGTCTGCAGTACCTGACTTGCTCTTGAGACTTCTTGCCTACTGCTGTGCCTGCTTATTGAGGATCTGCCTGTGCCAGGTCTGCAAACCCAAGCCTCTAAAGGGCTCCTTACATGCTTGAAAGGCGTTGACCAGATGTGGGAGACAAAGGCAAATGTGATGGTCACTCTCAGCCACTCTTTAGATTCCATCTCTCTCACTGAATTTAAATTATTTTAATGTCCTACACAGTCACAGTCTAAAGGTGGCCTAAATCTAATTTAATTTGTAGTCCAAGTCTCTAAGCACAGCACAATCTTTCTGCTGCTGTATCATTTAAAGAGGTATTGCTCTGGACTACCATCAGACAGAACTATCTACAGAGATGCTCATGCATTTCCCTCACACAGTTCAGTCAGAATTCAACTGGTTAAATCTTAGATATTAATTAGTTAATCTAGAACATTTTGATTTAAATAGATTAGTAAACTACTACAAGAACAGTGGAGCTGGCAGAACAATATGTTGTAAGCTATAGTGAAGTCATAAATCAGTAAGGTTATAACCTTTCTCAGATGGCACAGGTGCGGCAAGAAGTGTATATTTATGCACAACTGGAAAGACTTGAAGATCTATCAAAAGTAAAGCAAGAACAACTGAGGTACCCATTAATCTTAGAAGACAGACAAACTTCTAAGCTGCATATAAGGCTGCCATTTCATGCTCATTTAATGTAAAATGCTAACCTCTGAGCATTCACAAAAGCACGAATACTGTTTTCAGGAAGACGCAATGCACTTTGAAACTGAAAACCTTTTCAAACAAAATTTACATGAAAGTCAAGGCTTATGTTAAAGTTGCTCAAGTTGAAGAGTACTCAAAATTTAGAAAATGCAAAAGTTACGTAACATGAGCATGTGTAAAATAACATGCAAACCCTAATGATAGGATCACATACTTAAACCACCTCAGTGGCCTCATTGTTGTCCGAGACAATCCCTGGGAATTAAACTCTTCATCTTTTATATTCTCACTGCTGTTGTTTGACCATAGACCTTACTGAATGCACACTACCCACATTCTGTTCTGAGGACACAAAGGCTGAGTTCCATAGTGATTTTTCTGTGGCTACTCATTAGTGTTGCATATATGTAATTCAAAATAATAACTAACTTGTTTTCTGTGATCAGAAATGATGTGTTGCTTTACTGTTAGGGAATTCACGACAGAGTGGCTTCATCTATTTTGGTCAAAGATAGATCCTCTGAAAAGGTGAGCAAAAGAAATTAAAGTCAGAAACACGCTGTAATTTTAGAAGACCAGTTTGAGACCTCAGAAACTGATTTTTAAGACTCTCCACCACTACATTGCACTTTATACACAGGCCCACAAGTTAGACAGTACTGTAGATCACATACTAAGGTTTTTCCTTCCCAAAATGAAGAATACATAACTATGGATTACTTTCTGAAAACCTGGTTCAATTAACTTGACTAACATTGCATAGCAACTTGAAGCCATTTCATCTCCTTAGCAACTTTGTGAGAGAGGCAGGGCCAACACCAAATTCAAGATAACTCAGTTACTATTGCCATAGGTGAGTACTTTCTTCCTTTCTTACTGGAGTTACTGGGTTTTATTTGAGAATCAAATTGATTAGCACCGTTACACCATTTGATAGTCTTACACACTCGCCAGCATACTTTGTCTCAGTAGTCTAAGGTCTTGAATTCCCATCTCTACAAGGAGGTAGCTGCTGGTTGTGTGAGTTCCTGCTCTGAAACTGCTCACCATTCCAATCTTGGATGTCACCAATAATGATCTTTCTGTGTCCAGTGATGTTCGTCTCCAGGCATTTCTCCAGTGTCCAGGATCTTACTCAGATTCCATGAATTTTTCTCCTGCCAGGGCCTTCACTTTCTTATTTCAGACTCCCTTTTTTTTTTTTTTTTCTTCTGCAACCAGTTCTTCCTTTTGTAAACTTATCCTTTTGATTTCTAGCCCATGGGTTTTCTGGGCTAAAGAGTCTACATGCAGAAATACAAGGCATGAGCAGCCTCCAAATGGGTAGTTCTATCTCTTGTCTCTTTACTAACTGGAGGATTTAGAATGTGTTGCTTTTGATTAGCAAGGTTGACTGTTTTCCAAGTTTACAATCACCACCTACCAGTCACAACCAATGAGTGATAAGCTTCTGCAAAAGTGCTAAAGGGCCAAAGTGCCAAAGTTCAGTTTGGGGCATTGTCTACCTCCTCCCTTTTCCCACATATCCAACTGTCTTCCACTTGTTAGCATTCAGTTTTAATTATTTTTTCACCTATGACACAGTGGATGTTAATTTTCAAGAGGTTTGTAAATTTGTGAAGTTTGGGAAGATTTTTCTGGAGACAGTAAAATTTAAATCCATGGTTTGATAGTGCCTTCCTATTGAATGCAATGCCTTTGTGTTAAAGGAAGAAAAATATTAAAATAAAAACTTTCCTGTATTTTTTTAGCATCAGAAACATCAGAACTCTTAGACTGATATCAATATTTTCATGTTTGTACAAATGAAAAATCAAAGTACCAATTAGCCATAATAGTAGATGTTTGTGATGGATCAGTCGTTATGTCTCAGAGGGAAAACAGGAGTAAAAAAGGTCCCTTTTAGTAGATATAAGACAAATTTGAACCCTAAGGGAGGACTAACTAAATAATAGCAATCACAGAATTCCTCACAGTATATTTAATAATTATTGCTTTGAGACTTCTCTCACTTCTTTGTGAGTTTTCCTAAGTTTATTTGTTATAATTTCTAGCACCAGAAAATGTTAGTTAGAACTATTTCTAACCCAGAATAACAACTATTTCTAGAACATATTTTACAAATAAATACCTGGGCTTTGAAAGCAAGCCATTAGTCAGTCAAAGACTTCATATAGCCAATGCCTCACAAAATATTTTGAGGGAAAAAAAGCTGACTTCTGAAGTTTTAAAATATTAGTGGATATTTATCTCTCTTCCTGTCAGGATCACCTCCATATTCATAAGTAGCCAAGCCCAATGTGATTAAAGATTCAGTGACAGAGAGGATCTCTCAGAGGCAAACCTTTGATTTTTATCAGATTGCTAATTCCAGCTTTACCAGACAAAAAGAAAAATATTAACTTGGTGGGGTTTTGCCTTTTTTTTTTTTTTTTCTGAAAAGAAAAAGGAAAAGAAATTGCTAGTATTTGTTTATCACCAGTGGAGAATGAATGTATTCCATATTTAGATGATTTACCTTTTAGCATTTTTTTGATGATACTCCTACTTGGGTTTGAGATATGCCATATCTTAATGGCAGCAGTTTCACAGTACAGGGCTAGTGGCATTTCCCTGTTCCAAATACCTTAGATTAACCTCAGACTTACAGTATATTCAGTTCCCAGTGGAAATACCTTCCAATATTGTGACAGAATATGCGTTGTTAAGACCGTAATTTCTTTTCATACGTAGTTTTTCTCATATGTTACAGTTGTTTTCATCACTGTTTTCACATCTTATCAAAGATTCCTCAGAAAAGAAAATGTTTTGGTGTATTTGGACATCTTCTGATTCTTGGAAGTGTTCAAAGCCAGGCTGGATGGTGGCCTGAGCAACCTGCCCGTGGCAGGAGGTTTGGAGTTCGATCATCTTTAAGGTGCCTTCTAACCCAAACCATTATATGATTCCATGATTAAAAGTTCATTTCTTTACATTACTTTTTTAATTAAAACTTGGTGAGTGTCTGTTTTATTTCAGGTCATCTTACCAGAACTTCTTATAGCAGTCTTCTCTGAATGCCAATTATAAATTGAATTCAGTGCATTCATTCGATCCTAATTGAATTAGAATGATGTTTCACCTTTATTTTATTTATTATGAAATAAATGTGAATACTGAAATTTTGCCTCATTTACATTGATGCCTCCTGCTGTGAGTTTGATGAAATGAGTCATTTCATAATGACAGAACCTGTATGTCTCAAAGGTTAGTCTTGAAAAGACATTAGGAACACAGTCTAAATCACACAAAAATATTGACAGTACTTGAAACACTTGTTATGCAACTAGTATTTGTTACTTGCAGGCTTGGAGGAATATTTTTAGGTAACTCACTCACCTTTCCCCTGGGAAGAAGTGTGAGGTCAAGAGTTAGGTAGCTTTCTATACAGTAAAAAAAAATTTAGTACACAATTTTCTTGCAAATCCTGAATATGCATAAACCACACTAAAAGAAACTGAGCCATACCATTCTAAGGATTTAGAAGACTGTTGTTGAGTGTCTGGAAAGGAGAAAAGAAGAAAAGATCCTGAAAGAAAGAAAGAAGCCTGTAAAGAGCCAGCCAGGCTGACATGAACATTCAGACAGGAAGCTACCCTTGGAAGCTTAGAAAGCTAGTAATTGGGCTGCCTTTCTGTCATGTATGAATCATGAAATAAACCAGTCCTTAGCTGCATAAGGACCCAATATTTATTTGAAAAGTACTTTATAGAAGGAAAAAATAATGGGTTTAGTTTATTGCTACGTAAATATTTTAGGTTAAGATATCCTATTGCAATGCAAAAGTGTACAATTGTTTCTTCTTGTAGGATAACTTTTGCAAAGGCTACCGATGGAGCCAAATAAGGTTCTCTAATTTGGCTTTGATGAAGACAGACAGTCAGTCAACTTCTGCCTCTAGAAAACAGTCAGAGCAAGTACAGATGTCAGGTGGAGAGTTCCTTGTCTGATGACCTCCATGCTACCAAGTAAAAGTCAACAGCTGCTTCAAGTACCACTTATAAGGATCATGGACATTGATTAAACTCTATTGGGAATCTAGAAGCTAAAAGGGCTAGTAGAGCAAAAGACTTCCTTGGCCTCAAAAAACTTGTAGAAGTTCCTAACTGTTTTTAACTAGCTAGGTATATGTACTGGTTATTTATGTAAAAAATATGCATTTTTATGGTCCAATTTGCACTAATTGTAACAATTTTAATGAAATATTGTCCTATAATCTGTTAAAATGTTAAGATCAAGCATATGCATGGTGTAATTTGAAAAAGAAGCATACAATAAATGATGTGAGTATATGCATTGCCATATAAACTCCAAATCACGCTGTCTTCCCAAAATAGTTCTATAAATGCATATTTATGTTGCTTGAGTGTTGACTGACAAAACCTAAAGTCAGGATGTAATCAAGAATATTGCAGAGCTCTGTATGAAACAGAATGGCTTAATCATTTATGATACCTGGCAATGCTGGAGCAGTTCCACAGTTATAAAACCTGAAGCTTCACTTAGATTTAAATAACAGCTGTAGTCAAATTACATTGTGAAAGATGCACAGAAGGTCAGTACTCAAGACTGTGTGAGGTATTTTCTTTTTTTTTTTTTATGTTTAATCCAACTAATATAGTGTTTCTTGTGCTATGATAAGAATGTTTGATCAGTGAAAGCATGTTTTAATGCCTTGAGGTGTAAAAGATGTTTTCTAGACAGACACAAGACAATGAGGATGATAATTTGGACAAGATGTTTCTAAAGGACCAACTACCAGCAAAGTAATCAGCTGCTGGGCAAAGAAAACACTAGGGGAGGAATGACACAAAGTAAACTGACAATATCAACAGAAGACAACAGAGCTGGAGGACATTCTGTGTTACGTGCTGCCATCCCTCTAGTGATGTGTAGACAGAGATATAATCATCCTACAATTCGATACAAAGTAAAATAATCTTATAGCACTTATTTGAATGCTTAAGGCAATTATGGCTGATTACAGTAACTTATTAATATGTCTGTACTATTAAGCACTTAGTTGACATTTGATTATCAATTTAAGGCCAAAACTCAGACTGTAACAAATACATCTAAAGTAAATAAATGTAATAGAAAGTTTATTGAAACCAGCCTTTATCAGTTTATATATTACTTATTTTATACTATCAATGCAGAACACTAAAATATTTATATCTTTACTAAAATATAGTAAATAAAAGGAAAAAACCTGAATATTCAATTTAAATTCATATACAACTGCATATTTCAGTAATAACATCCAAACTTGAATAGGACAAAAACAAAAGGAGTTTAGTCTTTGCTTTAAAACTGTATTAATTCAAACATCTCCATCAACAACTGTACTGTATATGCATGATGTCTATTTTTTAATGAAAATGACATGATCTGCATGCATGGTCAACATAAAAGACAATTTAGCCCTTTATGTTTATAAGAACACAGAATAACTGGCTGTGGGTGACAGCTAATTTCCTCTAGTCTCTTTATGCCCTGCAGCTATTAATGCATGCTGATCTTCAAGTATTATTGGAAAAAACTAAGCACAAACATAAAAAGAACAAAAAGAAAGCCATCAATTTTAGGCTAATTTCAACAAAACAATTTGAAATGCACTACTACAGTTAAAGAATAAATAATATAATGCTGGTCTAACAATTTTGTATGAAAAACAGCCTGGTATCACACACATACAAAACTATTATAAAGTGCAGATGTGTTCTTAGATTAGGAAAAAAGTTCTCTTTTAGTATATTTAAACAAACCATATGGGATTCATTTTAGTTATTTCAAAGCTTTTTTAGATATTTCTTGAACAAATACTTCAGGCGTATGATATGAGATGTGAAAAAACTCTCTAACATACTTTTATTCCTTGGTATTAAAAAGGTACAAGGCAATAATTTAAGAACTTAATACTGAATGAATTAACTAGAAACCACAGACTAGTAAAATAAGAAAAGAACGAAGCAAAACAAAACTTTCTTCTTGGTTTTACAGCCTTTGCCAAATCATTTCCTACTTTTTGTTGAAGTTAAATGAGTGTGGTATATTTCACATCTAAGTTCATTTGCTTTTACTTTCCAATCATCTGTGCTTTCCTCTAGCTGTGCAGAAAGTTGTCCAACATTTTTTATCCAGTCTGATTTATTTGTTTATCCTTGGTTGTTCAACATTCCTCCTTATTAAAAGTTCCATTTTCCTCTTTGAGGAAACTTTTTGGGTATTGTATTTGCAGAATGTGTGTGATAAAGTTGTGATTAGTGGACAAAGTCTCAAGGAAGTCAGTACCCTTTTGCCCTTGTTTCTCTTTGTATTGAACTCAAAGACATATATTCTGATTACAACCAGCTACCTGCAGTTCAGACTGTTGATGCTGATTTTGAGTTTGAAATTGTGGGTTTGCTTGTGTGAGTTATTAATTGCCTGGAGGTGTACACTGAACATAAACATGAATTAGATATAGTGGATTGATACCACATATTCCTGTGGAACCATATGAAAAAGAATGCAATTCTCTTAGAAGGGCTGCATGGTTCAGGCAGTTTTTGTTCCTTAATCCTAGCCGAGTGAGCAGGGATTGTTAGTCTGGAGAAAAAGAGGCTAAGGTAGGACCTTGCCAATCTCTACAACTACTTGAAAGGAGGTTGTAGTGAGTTGGGGGTCAATCTCTGCTCCCAAGAAACAAGTGACAGGACGAGAGGAAATGACCTCAAATTGCATCAGGGGAGGTTTATATTGAATATTAGGAAAAATGCCTTCACTGAAAGAGTGGTCAGGCATTTGAACAGACTGTCCAGGGAAGTGGTGGAATCACCATTCCTGGAAGTGTTCAAAAGGTATGCGGATGTGGAACTTGGGAATATGGTTTAGAGGTGAACGTGGTGGTTCTGAGTTAGCGGTTGGACTTAAGGATCTGGGAAGGCTTTTTCAACGTTAATGATTCCATGGTTCTACCATTCTACTACAGTTTCCAATATTTTCTGTGAAACTCCAGTAAACTTCACAATTACTGCATGAAGTGACTTTGCTTCTGACATGGATATGTTTAATCAAGAGTTCCATACAACAATGCATAGTAAGCTCTGTAGCCAATTTGAAAATGTTCTGAAGTACAATATGTAGATTTTTGGGGGGAATAACACAGTGACCTTTTCCACATCAAGGACAAAATAAATTAAGTATTTCACTGAAGAAACCACAGAAGCAAAGGATTGTTTGGTTTCTAAGATTGTTAATACGACATAGAGCTTATGCTTCCAAATTGATTGCACCCAATGTTTTTTTCCTATCAAACAGTTTTCTGAGATATATGTACAATTAGCACTGCTCTTGGTGTATTTTCTAGTAAAGAGCTGACCTGCTCCCAGAGTCCATAACAATGTCCCTGTTACTATCTGGCATTCCGAGCAAGATCTCATGATTAAATGACTCAGCAAATTCAAGCTGGCTTTCCAGAAGATCGTTGGTCTTTTACTAATGGTATGAAAGGAGCTGCAAAACCCTTAATTTCTGCTTCATTTACTACATCAATTGTTTAAGGAAGCAGAAGCTTGTGATGACCAGAGGTGTGAACTTGACTTCCTTTCCTGATGGTGAATGAATAGAAAAAACCCAGACATATAAACTGGAAAACTAGACCTTAACAGGGATATTTAAGTTGTAAACAAAATACTAAAACCTCAATTAGTATCTTTAGGAACATTAGGAGAATGGCAGTTTAGAGCATATATGTGTTTGGTAAGCATTTGCATTCTACTCAGACTGAATACAGACATATGTGAATAATCCCTCTAATGGTGCTGCAATAATTGGTACTTGTCTGAAAGAGTGTGGCTTACTCAAAGTAAATAACATCATGGTGATGTGCTTTAGTTCCTAGGACAGGAATGCATGGAGATTCAGATTCTGTGTGAATCGGGACACTCAGTATGTGTGAATCGGGACACTCAGACACACAGAATGTGCTTTGAGCTCTTACAACTTAAATATTACATGTTGAAGAATTTAATTTCTAAAAATCATTTTCTTGTTTTAAGACTTCCATGGCACATCTCTTTTCAGTTCAATTTAATGTGAAACTTGGCTTGTTTGATCATATTCTAGATGAGCCTAATATATATAATCTTTAATAGGTAACGGTATAGATTTCTGTGGGTTGGATACTTTCTATTAGCAGTCACTCAAATTACTAGATTTAACATTGTCATTAGTGCTAATTATGATTCATTTTACTACATGAGGAAACTGGAATAGAATACGATGAATCACGCCTTTACAATGACATGACATAGTCTGTTGGCAAAAAATACAGCATACAGTTTAAATTAGTTTAATTTTTATTCCTTGTGCTAATCCTCAACATTTCAATCAACTTAATAGCAATAATTTTCGCTCAGCCCACCTATTTCCAAAAATAAATACTCATATTAAAGCTATGTAATCCCATTTCCAGAAGCATTTATAGAATGTGAATGTAACCATGCTGGTCAGAAAGGGGCAGTTCCTTCTCTCATTTCACTTAACACATTTTATTTGCAAATTAAACACTGAAAATATGTCCTTTTTTTACCACCCCTTTATATTTTTGTATCCTGGTTCTGTTGTCTTGATTGCTGAGGTATTTTAAAGGAAAGAAAAAAGAAGTTAAGTCACAGTACCGTGGCCCCATACCAAAAACATATTGCTATGCATTCAATTGCAATATTTCTCCTGAGGCCATAACACTATTTTCACCAAGAATAATGCTATGCAAAATAACAGGAAACATACTGTGAATAATGTCTTACATATGGAACCCTTGGTACTGTTAGTAAAACATTGGTTATGTGCATGCAAAATTAAACGGCCATGAGGAATAGACAACATAATAGTTTGTGGATTTACGATGTATTAGCTAATAGCTTTTTTATTTTACTTTAAGCACTAATATTTCTACTTTAAAAATATTTCTAAAATTATTGCATATACCCCTACTGTTACACATGGCAAAACAAAGCTGAAAGTACCCTCAAAAAAATCCCAGCACTTAAGTGGCGTGAATGTAAGGGACAGACTAGCAAATAGCAAGTAGACAATAATGCTGGACTTCACCCAGAGTAATTCCAAGACCTTGATAGGTCGAAATGGCTGATCTTTTAATTATCCTGTCATAATGGGTTATCAGTTTGGTTTGCCTCAAAAATGCAGGAACTTCCCTTTCATCCTGATATTACTAGTGCTACTATATCTGACACACTTTTCTGTTGTGCCATGGTTTCTTTAAGGTCCCTGTCAAGATGCAATGACTTGTGCTCTCTGAATCCTCCCTCAGTAGCCCAAATTCTGGCTGAGGGATCGTCATCACATACTAGATTTTTGGACACTGTAGCTCTTCCTAAGCACTAGGTGGCTAAATGGCAATGCAACAATCACTTCTGAAAGCATGAACAAACCTTGGTGCTTCCAAGGCTCAGCATTGGTTCAGTGCCTTTTTGACAGAAATAACATAGCTCCATGGAATCCACAAGTTCCTTTCCCAGCGGTTGAGCTGGCTAGTTGCATATAACCTAACAACAACCTCTGATTTAGAATTTCAGGATAATTTTTTAAAGTGTTCTGGCAATTGAATACCCTGAGAGGCATGGGTTTATAAAATCAGACAGTCATAGAATGGGGTGAACATGATGGTTCTGAGTTAGCAGTTGGACTTAAGGATCTTGGGTTAAGTTGGGTTGGAAGGGAATTTTAAAGGTCATCTATCTAGTCCAATCCCCTTGCTCAAGGCAGGGACATCTTTCACTAGATCAGGTTGCTTAAACTCCTAGAACACCTGATTTTAATAGGTCATCCATGACTTCTCGGAAACCTGTTCCAGTGTCTTACCGCCCTCACTGAAAAAAGATTTCTTCCGTATCTAAACCTACCCTCTTTCAGCATAAAACCATTGCTCCTTGTCCTGTTACTACAGGCCATGGTATAAAGCCTCCCTCTGTCTTTTCTTATAAACCCTCATTACATATTGGAAGGCCACAATAAGGTATCTGGAGCCTTCTCTCCTCCAGGTTGAACAACTCCAACTCTCTCAGCCGATTTTCACAGAGGTGTTCCAGCTGTCTGGTAGTTTTCAGCAACTTCCTCAGGACCCACTCCAACAGGTCCATGGTTTTCTTTTGTTGGGAGCCCCAGAACCAGATACAGTATTCCAGGTGGGGTCTGATGAGAGATAGAAGAACAACATCTCTCAACATGCTGGCCATGATTTTTTTGGTGCAGTCCAGGATATGTTTGGTTTTCTGGGCTGCAAGTGCACATTGCCAGCTAAGTCCAATTTTTCGTCCATCAATATCACCAAGTACTTCCCTGTGGCGCTGCTGTCAATCAGTTAAAGCCTCAGACTGTATTGATATTGGTGACCGCCCTGATACAGGTGCAGGACCTTACTGCTGTAGCGTGGCAAGGCCCCTCTGGATGGCATCCATTCCCTCAAGTGTATCAACTGCACAGTTCAGCTTGGTGTCATCTGCAAACATCTGTCATCTGTTATTGATGAAGACATTAAACAGGATTAGTCCCTGGAGGAACACCATTCATTCCTGGTTTCCATTTGGATTTTGAGTCGTTGACTATAGCTCTTTAGATGTGACCAGGTGTATCTCTCCAATGTGGCAGCAAGAGTGTTGATGGAGACCATATTAAAGGCCTTACAGAAGTCCAGATAGATGACATCTGTAGCACTTATCTTCTCCACTGATGGAGTCACTCCATATTAGAAGGTCACCAGATTAGTCTGGCATGTAGTGCCTTTGGTACAACCATGTTGTCTGTCTCTAATCACCTCCGTCACTCATATGTACCTTTCAGGAGTGTTGCGTGTTCTTCCTGGGCATAGAGGTAAGGCTGACCGATTGCTAAGCCAGGTCCACCTTTTTACCCCTTCTGAAAATAGGTGTGATGTTTCCCTTTTCTCCAGTGACTTTGGACTTTGCCTGACTGCCAGGTTTTTTTCTATATGATGAAGAGTGGGTTGGCAACAACATCAGCCAAATACCACGGAATAATTTAGTTCACCACTTAGGAAACACTGTCTGACCATTATCACAAAGTCTCTTCACACTTTGTAGACACCTGCATTTCTGATACACGAGCTGCAGCTGCATGTAATTGCCTTCCAGTAAGGGTTTAGTATGAATAGCTAAACTATACCTAGACAAAATATAATCGGAAGGCTATAGTGTGTTGCCTGTCATATCGGACTGATACTTGTTATTTCTCCTAGGTTTGTTTCTCACCAATAACACTAAAATGATTGCACAAAGTCACAGGTTTGTTCTTTATTGCTAAAATCAAAACAGATATTTTCTTGAGATATCTTAACACTTTCTTGCAAAACCAGTGTCATCTCTTCTGGAAATACCACTCTGAAAAAGCTCACAGGTCTGCTCCCTTAAGGATGTACTTTGTGAGTTTTATACCTTCTGCACATTCTTTAACCATATTGGTCAATGCCTTGGGCATGACTCTTACTGGCTGCAGAAATAACATCTGACAATCTTACATCAGAATTTACCATAACATCACCACAATTACACTGTTATTAAAATTTAATACACAATCATTACTAAGAAGAATTTTTAAAAAATAATCCAAATGTTCTAACTTAAGAAATATTCTATCTTCCTTTTGTTTGTTTTTTTTTTTCTTTTTACACAAACAAATAAGGTCACAATAACCTTTTAGTACTGAGGGTGACTTCTATATTTTAAATACATGACTAACGCCATCCAGTTTGTCAACAAAACTTCTTAGACATAAATGTTCCTTTCTTGCATTTCTGTAGAGCCCAAATCTCGAGAAGTCAAATAACTGCATTAGAAATAAAATCGTTCTAGACAGATTCTGGAAACATCCTTGGTTTTTTACCTTTTTATTGTAAATCACGTGCTGTTTCCTGGTACTGTGAAACCTCAATATATGAGATTACTTATCAAAGAAGAAGTCATTCTTAAAATGGAAAGATGGAGCACTAAATGCACAGTCACAAAAATATTATTCACAGAAATGCTCTCAACAGTCAAGAGAATAGAATGAGAAGACAAGATACTTACTCTTCAATCTGGTGTTATAATTACAGTCTTTTATCAGAAACATAAAACCAGAATGTTCAGAAGTAGATCCAGAAGGGGTCTGTTTACTCTTGTTTCGTGTGAAAAGACTAGGACCCTAGGAATATTTTCAGAAGAGTTGATTTTAGAGATAGAGCACTTAATTTTCAAATAGTCTTCTGTAGTGGGTTTCTGTGGCTGGGTTTTGCTAGCGGGGGAGGCTAGAGGGGTGGCTTCTGTTAGAAGCTGCTAGAAGCTTCCCCCGTCTGGTGGAGCCAATGCCAGCTGGCTCCCGGACAGGCTTCCTGCTGCTGGCCAAGGCTGAGCCAATTAGGAATAATAGTAACACCTCTGTGATAACATATTTAAGAACAGAAAGTTATTTACTAGTGAAGAATTCCAGCCAGGGAAGAGTGGAGTGAGAACATGGGAACAACGATGTAGACACCAAGGTCAGTGCAGAAGGAGGGGCAGGAGGTGCTCCAGGTGCCGGAGCTGAGGCCCTGCAGCCCGTGGTGCAGACCATGGTGGAGCAGCCGTGCCCCTGCAGCCCATGGAGGACCATCAGGGTGCAGAGACCCCCCTGCAGCCCATGGAGGAGCCCATGCTGGAGCAGGTGGATGCAGGAAGGAGGCTGTGACCCCATGGGAGGCCCAAGATGGAGCAGGGTCCTGCCAGAGACCTGCAGCCCATGGAGAGAGGAGCCCATGTTGTAGCAGGTTTTTCCCAGGTAGGAAAAACTCCCCCCCTGTGGGGGAGCCACATCGGTACAGCTTATTGGTGAAGGACTACACCCCATGGAGAAGTGACCCATAGGACAGCAGTCTCATGAAGAACTGTTGTCCATGGGATGGACTCTTGCCAGAGAGGTCCATGAAGGATTGTCTCCCATGAGAGGGACCCCACAGGAGCAGGGGAAGGACTCCTCTCCCTGAGCAGCGGCAGAAACAAAACTGACTGTAACTCCCATTCCCATCCCCCTGCACCACTGGGGTGGAGGAGGGAGAACATAGAAGGAAGGAGGGGTGGGGGGAAGGTGTTTTTAAGATTATTTTACTTCTCATTCTTTTGTTCTGATCCTGTTAGCAATAAATTCAAGTAATATTCCCACTTTGAATCTGTTTTGCCCGTGATGGTGATCAGTAAGTGACCTCTCCCAGCTCTTATCAACTCATGAATCTTTCACTGATTTTTTTTTAATCTCCTCTGTCCAGTTGCAGGGGGGAGTGAGAGAGCAGCGTTAGTGGGTACCTGGCATCCACCTGGGGTCAACTCACTACATCTTCAAACTAGCCTTTCGCATTTCTAGTTATGTGAAAGATGGCAAGAAATAGGCAACTCTATATGAAGTCAAAATTATTTAGAACTCCCATAAATTATCAAAGCATAATCTCATAAAGCATCAGTTCTCTCCATTGTCCTTGATTTTAAAATTTCTCAGTTTACATATAATAGATTGTGGACTCATATGTGCAAAGTACACATATGTGTAGACTAAGGAATTCTAATATTGAGACACAGTACAAAGGCTTTTGGTGCCTGGGCTTGGATTGCTACCTTCACAAGAACAATGGTGCAGTGCTGAGGTCTGGAGGTCATCACAGGATGGTGTCATGACCCCTTCATGTTCTTTTTCTCTCACGATCAATGCATGGTGCCATATGGGCACTGATCACCAAGAATGGTAATGTCAAGGATGAGGTTTTTACACTTCCCCTCTGAATTATTTCATCCCATATTTGCTATGAATGATCTCTGGAAGTCCTGGTTTTGACAGGGATGGAGTTAATTTTCTTTTTAGTAGCTATTACAGTGTTGTGTTTTTTAGATCCAGTTTGAGAATAATACTGATAACATTGATGTTTCGGCTGCTGCTGGGTGGTTCTTACCCTATGCCAAGAATTTCTCAGTGTCTCTTGCTCTGCCTGTGAGGAGCTGCACAAAAACCTATAAGGCAGCATGTCCAGGAAAGCTGACCCAAACTAACCAAAGGGATATTCCATACCATTGAAATTTATACATTCCTAGTGTATAAACTGGGGGAGTTTCCTTGGGGGGGAGGGGGGGACAGTTTCAGTTTGGGGCATGGATGTCTATTGGTCCGTGAGTTGTGAGCAGTTGTATTGTGCATTACTTGTTTTCCTTGGGTTCTGTTACTCTCTCCCTATAATTACAAGTTGTTATTATTATTATTATTATGCCTGTTATTATATTTTTATTATTTTTATTTTGTTTAAATTCTTTAATTGGTTTTCTCTTAACCCACAGGGTTAATCTTTTCTTTACAATCGTCCTCTCCACATGGGAAAAGGTGGTGGGGAGTGAGCGAGCTGCTGTATGGCACTTAGTTGCTGATTGAGGTTAAACCACAACAGGGCGTTTGGCTCTGAAACAGGTTAAATTTGGATATCAAAGAGGTAAAACTGCAAAGACTGACCATTTTACTTAATATTTTAATGTGGAAAAAAGCATAGCTGTGATACAGGACTTCATCTTGTCTTTTTGACAAATCTGATCCCAGGTCAATATTGCAGTCATGAGGACATGAGGAAAAAGGAAGGGTAGATATCTGCCTTGTCTTTGTTTCACTACGTACTTTAAATATTGGGCTACATCATCACTATTCTGTCGTTGTCCCAATAAATATTTTATTATGTTATACAAAATCCGACAATGTAATAGGAGACCCAACTGGGCTCTTAACCAGTCTGGCAAAGAGACAGACACTCTCACCCAGTTTCTCTTTCCTCCTCTCAGTGAAATTTGTAGGAGAAAATAGGAAAAAATGGAATAAGAAAGCTCATGAGTAGATAGAAAGACAGGGAGATAACTTACCAAACACCATTATGGGCAAATCAAATTCGATTTGGGGAAAACTAATTTATTTACAATTAAAATAAATTTGTGTACTGAGTAATAACAACAGAAAACAAACATGAAACCCATATATCTCCTTTCCCTTTCCCAACCTCAACTTTTCCATACTCCTCTGTCTTACACTACGTGGCACCTGGGGAGCAGGAAATAGGGACTTGCAGTCAGTCCATAATATCTCTACTGCTCCACTATGAAACTCCCTTTTCTCCTGCTCCTGACTTTGGTGTTCCCTTTGCTGTTTATCACTCTTTTTCCCCCTACTTTTTTACCTTTATGGCATTTTTGCCCTTACTTAAATATGTATTCTGAAAGGTACCATCTTCTTGGCTAATGGGTTTAGCTGTGCCCTGTGGTGGGTGGATTGGAGCTGGCTCAAGGACCAGCACAGAAAAAAAACCTGGGGTCTCATCACATAGGCCACCCCTGAACACCTCTACTGCAAACACCCCAACACCTATACCCAGCACAAATGTCAATTCAAGTCCCTGCAAGCAGAATAGGAATGCATACACTAAGATACAACTGAATAAAATGGAGAAAAGGAAATGTTAAACGGGGAAAGTTCAAGGCTGTGAATTTTGATTGAGAAAAGATTTTCCTAAATCAATTACAAAGAGGTTACACATTATGTACTCTCTTTTGTGTTTTCCATCTGTGGGTACATATTTTTTCCAATGCGCTCTGAGTATGCTAGATCCGTGTAAATCACATAAACTTTAAAGTGTATGTGATCCTGACAGTGGAAACAGACTTATATGGAGAACATGAAAGTACAAATTTCAAGCACACCTGATTGCAAGCTATTAGTCTGGAGAATATTAAAATTTCTTTGGAGAGCTTCTGATTTCTGGCAGGCTGGAAGGCAATGCAGCTGCATCCTGCCCCTCTGCGGACTTTCTGAATAAACCTCTCAGTATTGACTCTGTAGTAGAAGACATCACATTCTGAATGCCATGTCCCAGGCTTCACTAGTGATGCAAGGTGGAGGGAGACTGACAGCGTTGCCTGCCCAGGCAGGTTTGCTTTGTCTTTGCCCTCTGACATGACAACCTCTTCCTGTGCTTTGTTCAAGGTGGGATCTCGTTCCTTGCTCTTAGAAGTCTGGTCCTCCAAGTTCACCCAGCAGGGATGTGACTGCAGCAGCACAACTCTGCTTCCACATGGGGCTTTGGTGACCTTGAAACCTCCTCTCTTTTCCATACTGTTAATGTGTTTCCTTTTCTCAGATTTCAACTAGAAAATCAAAGCAGTATCTTTTCCCAGTCAGTGTTAGAATCCTGTTCTGCTTTGAATTCACATATTCTTTCAAACTTAACAGGTCACTATAATTTCAACATTCTTGCCATATTTTACGGGTCATGTATTGCAAAAATATTCCATGCATGGATATCTCAACTAACTTAAAAATTTTGGTTTTCTTTCCTCAGAGAGACTAAACATGATTCTAAAAATACGCTATAGATATGACATTCATGTTTATTTCAGTCTTGCCACCTCTTCTGCCATATTCCTGAATATTAAAAAGTTTCTCATGTACAGATATACATGGGTGCTTACAGTCCTACTTATATGTTTTATCTTGTTATTTATTGTTGTTGATCAAAATATAGCTTAACCCATAGATTTTACATGACTTTCTTTGGAAAGTTGGAAGCTACATTCTAAACAGTTCTTAAAAGGATATTGTCTTTGTACACTAAAGCAAAGAGGGCCTAATTTGGAGAAATGGGTGTGTATTTCTTCTCTGCTGAGACTAAAAGAGCTGCTGACTTAATCAAGCAACAGTGCGTCTGAAAGAAGACATGACTGTTCTTTTTAAGGTAAAATACCGCGGTGAAAGGATCAATTTCTGTTAAGAATCAACGCACCCATAATAGCAAAAATGGTACAACCTTGTCAAGATTATACATATTGTACGAATTATTACTTTTCTAGCATCTAGAAAAATGGTATCTAGCATTAGGATCCATAGGGCTGAGTGTTGCTGTCATGGGTTTACCAGCCCCCCTTGGGGTTGAAAAATAGTTAATTCCAGGTAGATTTCCAGAGCAAAGCCAAACCCAAGTTTTAGTAACGCCTCTGTGAATGCCATATATAAGAAAACAGAAGAGAAGATGAATTGCGCAGAAGAAATTCCAGCATGGAGGAGAGCAGAGGAGAACAAGAGACAGTGATGTAGTCTCCAAGGTCAGTGTAGCAGGAGTGGGGAGGAGAGGCCCGGGGGTGGGGCCCTCTCCCCCTCCAGCAGGGGAAAAGACTTAAAAACTGAAACCCCTGCCGCCTCTGGAAGATGATTTGAAGTGACGAGACCCTCTTGCAACTCATGAAAGAGCCTGTGACAGAGCAGAGAAGTGCACAGAGGAAACTGTAACTCCGTGGGACGCCTAAGATGAAACAGTCTTGCTGGAGACCTGTGGCCCTTGGAGAGAGAAACCTATGCTGCAGCAAGTGTCCCGGGTAGGACTTGTGATCCCAGTGAGGGATTTATGCTGGTGTAATTCATTTGTGACCCTAAAGGACAGCAGAGTATGGAAGAACTGTTGTCCAAGGGTAGATGCTGGAGAAGCTCATCCAAGGCTGTCTCCCGTGAGAAGGGACTCCACAAGAAACAGGGGATGGACTCGATGCCATTATCCCCTGTAACAGTGGTGAAGACCCTGGTGCAGCAAGTTGTCCCCTTGCAGTCCATGGAGGACCTCACTAGGCCCGAGTACCCCCCAGCCTCCGGTCCTGGCCCGGCAGGGAGGAGCAGGGACAGTCCTGAGGTCGACGTGCAGCAGAGAGAGAGAGAGAGAGAGATTTCCAGCTACAGCCAATTGGAGCTGTCATCTTAGAGATAATAGAAGAAAACTTTCAGGTGCTACAAATTTGATTTAGAGGAACTGTAAACCCTGAAAGTAAAGAAAAGACTTTTCTCCTCCTGGACTGATACAGGGGGGAGGGATAATTTTGTAAATACATAACATTTTCTTCATAATTTTACCTAGTTAGAATTTTTGTATATATTATTCTTTAGTTTTTATCCTACTAGTAATAAATTTAACATTTTTCCCCCACTTCAAGTCTCTTTAGTCTGTATAAAACTTCTCTCATCTCATAGCAATTGTGTAAAAGGTTTTAAAAAAATTAGCCCAGAGTAAACCCATGACAGTCACCATTGCTTTCAGAATAGTCCCTGACAAGTCTGACATGGTAGTAATGGGGCAATAATACCATGGATCAGGGCAATGGGAGCAAATTTCAATAAAGACCAAGGTAGGTTGTCCTCTTAGTCAAAATGCCCTAAATCAGAAAGAATTGATCCTAAAATGAAATCTGCCTATGGTCAGTTTAAGGGATATAAAAGTGTAGCTTGACTGATAAAAAAGTGTAGCCTAGGAAAAATAGGGGTGCATCCACTGATATTTGTTGATAAAATAACAAAGATTAGAAAAGGGGTAATGATGTCCTAATTACACTAGAAACTTCTCCTGAGCAGGTCTCATGTATGGAGAAGCATTTCTAACATGTTAAACTTCATATTCTTATGAAGACTCATAACTAGTATTGACCTGGGAAAGTTATGTGTTGGCTAGGATGACTGACAAAGATAGACACCCACTGCTTGTGAGAGACTAGATTTGACCTACTACCTACCTGCCTTCCCGGCTTTGGACTGGGTATCCCAGATAAGGATGAATTTCAGCCAATGTCAGTACTAGGTTCATGAAACGTCAGATAGACAAGAAAGGGTTTTCTGTGTTTTCACGGAACAATGACATGATGGACAACTGCAACCTCTAAATAGAATGCAGCACTGCCCTAAAGTGACTGTCTCTGGGGACAAGAAGCTGTTTCTCCTCCTCGTCTACTCACCAATGGTTTTGGCATGCTCTTATTGTAGAAAATTAACATCTTCCAACGAATGATTTTTTGAAATAGTGTTTATCTAAAAATATACACCTGTCAAAACTGCAGTTCCCTGTTTGCTTTTTATACTTTTGTTCTAGATATTAAGCGAGCTCATAGAACTTTAATTCTTTTTATAGTTGTTCTTACTTTGAGACATTGCATGCTATTCAAGGTGCTTTTCACAGTCAAATTATGAACTGTTGAAAAATAATTTCTAAAGTAAATACTTACAGATTCTTAAATCTGGTAGCAGCGCCAGCTACAGATATTGTACTCAAGAGAAAGCAATCTTCTGTTCTGGTGGATACTAATTAAGCTACAGTGTTCGCGGTATGGTAAATATTAGTGACCTCTTTTTTCCTTCTTTTGTTTAAATCTTAACATGCAGATTATGATGAGGCAATTTAGTTCGCAGTTTTCTGGCCATTTTCTTATCATTATCATGCAATGTAATAAGATATTTCATTACTATTTCGTCTGAAACTTTAGCAAAGAAGTTGCTGAAATTACCTCTAAATTTATACTTGAGTTACTGGACTCATTATTTCAAACATCTTGGTCTAAATCAATATCAGTAATGATTCATTCTTTTGATTAAGAAGTGACTCCATCTGTAGATGTCAGATAATTACTGAGATGACCTATAATGAGAACATTCTCAACTCTCTGACTTAAATTTCTTATTCCCTCAACAGCATAATGACTTCCTCCTAGATCTTTTTATAGTGTGTCTATGCTCCTGGGGTTTCTTTTCATGATCAGTCACTATCAGTGGTTGTTTCTATCATCTTTTTTTTAGACAAAGAAAAATAGTGTCTCCATTAAAAAAAAAAAAAAGTGTTTTTTCTAGGATTATTTTTTTTTCCCTGTATATTTCCAAATTTTATTTTAAAAGCTCTGTTACACTAGAGAATGTTTAAAGCTGACATGGACTGCAATGGTAAAAGATGACAGAGGAAACTCTTTGTTATTCATTTAAGTAGTCTTAGGGGAATCAATGTGTTTTTAAATATAAAATATTAAGATTAGAAATGCAAGATATTCTTTTGATCCCAACAGCTGGGAATATGATATTTAAAAGTTTGTAGGAAGAAATGATAACTTTCACTGTGAGGCTTGCTGCAGTACTTGAAATTTATTGCTATAGCAAAATACAAAGAGTACTTTGTAGTTAAGTCATAATTCTATGTTATTTCTTTTGATTCTTTTGTGAACCATTTCCAGGGAATAGAAAACTTACATCAACATCAGACTCTGCCTTTTGACTCAACCCTAACATTTTTTTACTCATATATATTCACAAATATTTAATAGCTTGCTAATATACTAGTGTAAATGGATTTTGACTATCTGTTTTTACTTACAGTCTCTGATCTCTGCTGTCCTTCTACTATTTTTACTTGTTGGTTTAACAAATGGATTGATTCAATATTGGCCTTTAATTGGGTTTGTATGTCATCCATAGCTGCCAGCTTCTTTGCCAAGAGATTCTCCTGTGCATTTCTAATGCCAAAAAAATTAGCTACTTTCTTTGCTTTTTTAGGGCATTAAAACTGAAAACCAATAGGTCAAATATATGTTAAATGTTTAAAATACAAGTATTCAGGCAATCAGTGTAAAGAAATATACTCCCTACTGACGACTGCATTTTTTCTGAGCAAAAGAAACTTCAAGCTCATTAATTACTACCACTTCATTCTTTTCCCAAGATTTACATTCTGTTATGTGACTAGACTTGCTTAAACAGTTGGAAATAATGAAGACCAAAATGACAGGCTTATTTTCCAGCTTCCTTTTACAATAAAGAGAAAGAAATTTTGTCTAACATTAGAACTTGAGTACAGTAGGTCAAAAACCTCAAATACATTTCTATCACAAAATACCTGTAACACTGCAAATTTACTGCATCAATAGGTATCTACTTTATTAGTATAAAAAAATTGAATCATTATCCCTTCCGGATGTACATATGAATTTTAGACCTTACATTAAAAATACATGCATGAATGAGACCACCAAGAACTCTAATGAATGAAACCCATCTAACTCAGGAGACCTGGTCTCACTGAATTGGGAAAGAAATCCTAACTGTGATGACAACCCCTTTTGTAATGGGTTTTGTGTGTGTGTATGTGCATGTCTGTGCTTTTGATGACAGGAAAAAGAAACAGAGTAATGTTGATCAAAGAAGAACAACCCAGATAAAATTCAGTGACTCTACTGAAGCAGTAAAAATCACCAAATATTCACAATATGAATCAGATGGTCTGGTGGGTCCTCAACTACACTGGACTACTTCTGCTCCTCTATGTCAGAAATAATCTGCCACGTTTTATATTATCTAAGTTGTTAACAGCTTCATAATCACGAGAATATCAGAAGTGCTCAAAAATAAAATGTTTAAATAGATGGATTAGGCAAAATTGATTAAGTACTTTGAACAGTAGAAGGACATGATTTTATAAAAATAAATTTAATATAATACCACGTCTTGAATTTTCTAGAATGTATTTCATTTTCTTCTCTGGATAATGGGATAAATAGTAATGTTTTGTGTGAAAATGAACATCCAACAGAGTACCGTGCTGGTTTTGATTAATCCATTTACATTGTAGAGAAACTGCTAGTACCTTTCAGAAGTATTCCCATGAGTCTTGGTTGGTATCTCACTCACTAAGAAAAAATTCTTAACTTTCAATATAGAATTATTCTTCAAGAACTTCTTATATATATCTGTCATTATAGAGTATAGTAATTGTTAACAACATTAATTGGGTTCATTTCTCTTAAGATTTGCTTATTTGAAATTGACCTAGATTTTGTTGAGAGATCAGCATTAAGAATTTTTACCACAAGATATTTTGCAGATCTGGCGAATTACACTGGTGATTTGAACTCTCAGAAACAGCTGAGTATTTCTCAGTATCATAATGGAAACACTGTTTAAAGTGAGGACACCGTGAAAGAGTGTCTGTAAGAAAAATATAAACAACAATCCTTTTCTGCCATATAATTTTGCTACAAACCTTCAGAGTTTACTGCATTATTGCCTCCTATATAGTATGTGACTTTAAAAGCCGAATGTTCTACCTATTGGAAAGAGTTTAGACTGAACAAGTGCTGATGTAGTTTGGCCTTCTTCAAAACATTCTTCCATGAAAATGTTCGCTACATACAAAAGATAAATCTTCCATTTTGAAGTAACCAAGGAACGCCAGTCAATTTCTCTGTAATTTTTGAACCCCGATGTTTAGTGAAACTAAAAAAAATTTTAGTGCATGTATGCAAGATTTTCACAAATCACTAGTAGTTTTAACAAGATGAATCCAGCTTTCCTCACAGTGACACATGGACGAAAGCCCAGCCAAATCCTGTGCTTCTGTGATCTACTGCTGAGAAAATGGTGCTCTTCAGATAGGTATGACTAATGTTTACAGTCCAGAAGATTCTTCCCTTTTTCAATTTTAATCTGAGAGAAAATTAGGCATCAATTTTTAACATACAAAAAAAGATTTTCAGAATGAGAACAAAATGGGCCTCATTTCAGTCAGGAAACAAAAAGTATAAATTGAGCCTTAAAAAAAAAATCGTGGTACAAATTGAGAGCTGATTTATTAAGCAGTCTCCATTTGTCTTGATAAAATAAATACCTCCATTTCTCTTGATGCAATAAATATAAGGTTCTCAAGTAACTTTCTCATGCACTTTTGAACAGCTCACCTGACCTCCCACCCATTTATTCATTTCTGCAGCAGCTTACTCTTTAAAATCTGAGATCAAAATAAACGATGTTGAAAAGATTGTAACAACTTGATACTGAAATGTTTCCTCCTCTCTGCAAGTGAGTCATTCCTCCTTTCATTAAGTCTCAGGTAGGTAAGAGCAAATCTTGAAACAGCTACAATATTCTTTTTACATAACAATGAACAATTTAAAACTTAAAATTTCAGTGCTTGAAGGTTTTGATATAGAAGTTTAGTACCTCGAAAAAAAGAATTTCCCATTTTCCCAGTGAAACCTAGCATGCCCTTCCGCAGTTGCCGAGGTTAAATATATTAGACTGAGGGGATGTTATCATTTAAAATCTCTAGAATTTTTTGAGGTCCTTTTTTAATGTTTCTATGTTTTCTTGGAAGCTTTGTTTATCAAACAGCACGTAAATAATAGCAAGAAATAATCTTGATATTTTTTCACTAATTTTCTCTCTATCTGTTTACAAAATAACTGCCAAGGATAAAATGTCTAATTTGTTTAAATATTCTATTCTATTCTATTTAAAACTAATTCTCTTAGTTTTAACAAAAGTCTTGTAGGGTTAGAAATAGCAAATTAGGTGGTCTTGATTATAATCTCTTAATAAAAACCTGTGCCATAGTATTGAAGACCTTGAAAAAAAAAATGCCCCATGCTCTGAATAGCTTTGGAAATAGAGAGTAGAACCTCTTTCCACCACCGTTTCCCAGATGCTGTACCATGCTTAGTGAGATTAGAGGGTTACTTAGTGGAAAGTATGTTTGAAACAATCTCACATTTTCAGAAGGAATTCAGATACTTATGCTTAACTTCGTAGGAAAATTATCTGGTCTTGTAAATCTTCCTGGTAAATCATAATCTGCTTAATTTTTTTTTTTTTTCACTTTTTCTCTCCTTTCTCTTTCTTTTGCCCTTTCTTTTTCATTTGCTTAAGAAAAGGCTTTGGCCTTTTAAAAACATCTAATGCATGGATTGCTCTCTTTGTAGTTTTACTTACTACCAGGCAAAGCCATTATCATTGTAAAGCCAGTGGGAGTTAAAGAGAATGAGAGGAAATATGCACTGCATTTTTGAGACTGAACAAAAGAAAATTTCAGAATTACTTTCTGGTTCTAATCATGACTTTTCCAATTGTAATAGCTAATTGTGGAGATAAAGGTAAATGATGAAACAAACAAACTGGTGTTAGCAAGTTATTCTCGTATAGATTCTGCTGAAATAGAAAATAATCATGCTGTGCTGAAATATGTTCTGTTATCAGCTGTCAGCAGAGAATTATTTCAATACTCTCTATGTCACGGTGCACAAAGTTCTCTGGAAGAGTACTTTGGCACTACTATGGTACCCAAGAGTTACAAGCTCTGCTATGGGGAAGTTAAATTCAGAAGCTTAAATTATTTGAGCAGATTCACTACAGCGTATATAGGAAGTGTTCAGTGCCTGGCATCATGACACAGTGCTCTGAGCAGGTTGACAATTAATGACATGATTATGTTTAAAAAATCACTTAAGAAAAATGCATGTCTAAGAAACTTGCTTTTTCTCAGCCTTTGGCATCTCTCTGTGATACATATTACATAAGCTATATTTATAGGTAGGCTTTGTGAACTTCAGCACTAATTTTTGTCTTTTCTTTCCAGACAAGAAGGCTACTGTTTCTTTTTCACAAATGAGGCCTATGAAGAAAATTTTGCCTTCCTCTTGCATGCTAATGCAGTTTAGACTGTTGGCCCAAGAATATGGCAGAACTGAGTTCTGATTGTTCTTCAGTCTGAGGCGTTTCAAACAGTATCTTAAGTTCTGCAGGTGCATATGCTAAGCACCAAATTAGATCAAGTTCGGGAATGTGCTACACTGCTTGGTTCTTCTTTTTCAGTCAGTCACTCTGTAAACAATGTAAGATTTAGTCAGAAGGTATGTTAGCAAGAAGCAGCATGAGTGCTCTAACTGCAAGAGAATCCTGGCTGAGTGGGGGGAATCCAGCTCTTGTTCTCACCACTACAGAAGAATTTTGCATTAGCGAGTCACTGGCTTGAATGCTGTCATTCTACATTAAGCACATTTTGAGTGCATCTACAGGACTAGACAGTAGATACAGGGAAACATGTCGATGAATCCTTCATAGTCTTATCTGGAAGTCAGGATTTGAATCATCTTGCTCAGTAATGTGATAAAGTCTTTGGATATGTTGCAGGAGTACAGATCTCAGGACCTAAGCATGATTTTAAAGTGAAAATTCAAGAGATCAGTCTATTTAAATGTCTAGCTAGAGTGCTTGTGATAACATTAAGTGTCTGAATTCGAGCAAAAGTGAATTTTAGGAGCCTGCACCACACTGGCACTAAAATGCAGAATTGAGAATTTAAGACATTTAAATCAAAGGTTGTTTGTGAGAAGGTAAAATCTGAATTCACAACTTCTGTGAATGCCTAAAAAGTATTAAATATAGCTAATCCTAGTCTACAGTCTTACATGTAAATAACAACTGTACAATAGCTTAAATTTTAAATAGGTATTAGTTTGGGAATGTTGCTGGCCAATCTAAGAAAAAGCATCAGATCCTCTGAAATTGTTCCTTTTTAACTACATGGATCTGCTAAAGAAAAAGGAAAATACAATATTTTGTATATCTGTGATGAAAAAATCTGCTTGCTTATGAATAAAGTTGAAGAATCATTAACACCCACAGCACTGTATATGTTCACACGTTGGTATGCATATACCAGGCACCTACAGTTAAATACCTACGTAATACACATCCAGGTAATGAAAACTGTCTTGTTGAAACTGTGAAGGTGTCTGTATAAACACATTTATGACTGATATTATTCACAAATGAATTAAAATGAAAAGGCTACAGAAAACTAATATGAAATGAAGGGAAGTGTCTTCCGTGGAGGACAAGGAAACTAAAACAGACATCATAGGTAGGAGAAAAGAGAATCAGCCTCAAATTTCATACTCTGTCTGGAGTGCACAGCCTGTCAAAAAGGGAGCTGTTACTCCTGCCAACATATTCCTGTCATTAGTAGATTAAAGGAAATCCCCAAATCAATACTCATTAAAATTAATTTTTTTTAAATAGAAAATATTATCTGCATTTTGAAATAATGTCAATTACAAAATATTTTCTTTTAAATCCCTTACTCCCCCTGCAGGCTTGTTCAGATTTTCTACAGGGATAAGTGATAGAACTAACTACATTAAAGACTTTAAAGTACTTATGAGTCACTGCAGTGAATGCTATATTGAGCATAAAGAAAGCAATGCATTTGAGTGTGTGAGGGACTTCTGTAATTGTGAGTGTAGAAAACATCCTGTAGGGTCTACAAAAAATTCTGCGAAATTCTGAGCTGACCAGCAAAATAGTGTGTATGGTCCTTTGTAAAAGGCTCTAATATAGCAATACACACTCTCATAGCTTTTTACTCTGGGAATCAAATGCATTTTACCAAGTACTGTGCAGTGCACAGAATAATTTAATTGTTTGCTGAAGATAAACTTGTAAAAAAAAAATTCCAAGCTTTTATAAAAGTTAAATCACACCATCAACCAGATCCTCTGCCATCTGCCTTCCCCATGATATGTTCAAAACACTCATCTCCAGGAATGTGGGAATGTGAAGAGAGAGGGAATTACTCCATTTGGTACAGCAGTATTGAAAATTCAGTAATGCTGTTAGAGAAACTCTGTGCTCCTCTTTTTTCCTAATCAGTGCCTACTACCACCCTTATTCATAAACCTTGATTGAAGGCTCAGTACCAAAGCACCCAAGATAGCTGGTAACCAACATTACAGAGTAATGCAGCCAAGAATTCATGTCCTAAAAACACCGAATGTTTCTTACCAGTACGTCACTGCTGCAAATATATCTATTAGGCTTATTCAGTGTGCAGCCACCCTCTAGCTACATAGAATTGTGCTCATCATTTCTTCATGGAAGGAAGTTTGGGTAGCACATCTCTCACTATGGAAATGTTATTTTTATATTAACATATTTTCAAACAGATTAAATATTTTATCCATGTGTTCTGGATTCAGTCAATATGAAAAATTTTGAGGTTAAGACTGGGTGTTCGAGGGACTCTAAAGAGGAACTGATAACTCGGGTTTGTGTTTCTAAAACTGCTTGAAACTCCAGTTAAATAGCATTTGAAGTTTATTACAATGTAAAAGCTGTTCAGATACGCAGAAGAAATGAATGGATAGCCTCATTGGAAAGCACAGACAACCTATATACTATTGAGTTTTTGTTGCCTGTTTAATTAGAAACTTGTCTAAATAATAGCTTAGAATGTTCCCTGGAAGTCTCTTCTTTGTGGAGATGAAGCCTCTTGTTGTTGGTTTGTGAGGACACTGGTAATGTTAGATATCCTTTTCTTCACATACTGTTTATCTGGGGTTAAAATATGAGACAAGTCAAACTTTGATTCACCAACATTAATCAGAGTTGAATACTCTCAAGAACTTGGTAGAGATGCGAAGTCAGGCTAAAGACTTCAGATTGGAAGTAATTCTTGAAAGTTTTTGTAATAATAGCAGAGGATCAATCTCAATGAAATTTTTAATTGCTCAAGTGCATAAAATTCCCCAGCTAGCAATGGTTTCAAGGGCTAGAATATGACTTGAGAAATGATTGTTTCATTCAACAGGGTTGGGATGATGATCTTTCCTTGTATTTCATGACCTTTGGTTGTTAAACAAGGTAATGCGTGAACACAACATGAAAAACAAGGAGTGGCCAAAAAAAACACTTGTCAGGCCCTATCACTAAGCTGTGGAGGATTATATCTGCACATACATGAGTTTCTTCATTTATGAGTAGGGACATGTTGAAGTATGGTTCCCATGACAGGCCATTTGGTAAATGGATGAACTAAAGAGTGGCAAAAAGAGTCCTTTATACATAACATCTCTTGACATTGTTCAGACTAGGTATAAAGAAGATATTTTTTACAATGAGTGTTATGAGACACTGGAACAGGTTACCTGCAGAGGTGATAGATGCCCCATTCCTGGAAACGTTCAAGATCAGATTGAATGGGGCTCTGAGCAACCTTATCTAACTGAAGATGTTGCTACCAGTGGAAGAGGGGTTGGACTAGAGGAACTTTAAATGTCCCTTCTGAACCAAACTATTCTAAGATTCTATGACTCTATGACTTTGTATAATGTCTGAAGTTTACATGTATTATAAATTTTATTTGTAATGTTCGTTAATCATTAACAGATTAATGCTTTCTTAAATTGCTGTCCTTTTGTTTTCATCACTTTAATTACAGAAGTGCTCAACATCACAGAATCAAGTCCTAAGTCAGCAGAAACTAAGCAATGTCGGTGATTGTCAATGTTAAGAAAAATATACTACTTTGCCAAAAAAGCCACAGTTTTTGTGCTGTATTTTCAAATAAATAGTCTCTTTGAAAGACTTTTTTTTATGTTGTGGGTAGAAAATGCCAAATACCATCATCACAAAGAGAAAAAAATCATCTTGTTTTACTAGTGTAAGAGATAATATTGTTTATCATGTTTATCTGACTTTGCTAATGAGTACTGAAACAATATGAATCCAAATTTCACTGTGTGGTAGAACAAAACCCTTCCTGACTTTTTCTGTGGCATGAAGCCCTGAAAGTTCTGAAACAAACAATAAAAAAGCTGGATGACATTTCTAACCAAAGAGAGAGAGAGAGAAAGAAAGCAAGAAAGCAAGAAGGAAAGAAAAAGGAAGGAAGGAAGGAACAAAGAAAGGAAGAAAGAAAGGAAGGAAGGAAGGAGGGAAGGAAGGAAGGAAA
>VXAY01005016.1:127716-167779 GCA_013399855.1 Oxyruncus cristatus
ATCAGGTTGGTCAGACAGGACCTGCCCTTCCTAAACCCGTGCTGGCTGGGTCTGATCCCTTGTCCATCCTGGAGGTGCTGTGTGATTGCACTTAGGATGATCTGCTCCATAAGTTTGCCAGGCACTGAGGTCAGGCTGACAGGCCTGGAGTTTCCCGGATCTTCCTTCTGGTCCTTTTTGTGGACTGGTGTGACATTTGCCAACTTCCAATCGTCTGGGTCCTCCCCAGTGAGCCAGGACTGTTGGTAAGTGATGGAGAGCTGCTTGGCAAGCTCTTCTGCCAGCTCCCTCATCACCCTAGGGTGGATCCCATCTGGTCCCATGGACTTGTGAGGATCCAAGTGGCTCAGCAGGTCTCTGACTGTTTCTTCCTTGATGACGAGGGGACTGTTCGGCTTCTTATCCCTGTCTACAGGCTCCAGAAGCCAGCTGTCCTCAGGACAACCTGTCTTACTGTTGAAGACTGAGGGGAAGAAGGTGTTAAATACCTCAGCCTTTTCCTCATGTTTGATAACTATGTTCCCCCCCATGTCCAATAAAGAATGGAGGTTTACCTTGTCCCTCCTTTTGCTACTGATGTATCTATAGAAAGACTTTTTGTTTTCCGTAACGGAAGTGGCAAGATTGAGTTCAAATGCCAATATAACAGTCAGAGTTCCAAAAAGTAATAAGCATGGTAATAGAGGAACTAGAATAAGCATTTGGATATCTTAGATTAGAATGGTTCTCTAGATGTTCATTTTACTTCATTTTCCAATTGCAGTAATCCAAAGAGTTACTGAATACTAGATGTACAGGTATTTTGGGGGGGGTTAGTTGATATACATTTTGGCTAGAAATGTCACAATAGACAAAGAGAGCTACATTACCTGCTTAAAATGTATAAATTAATGTCCAAATGGATGTTTTCCTTAAAATCACAAAGACAAATCCTTCAAGTTAGTCCTATTTTTAGTTTTCAAATGTGTCACTTTCTCTTCATTGCAAAATGAATAACCATCACTTACAGTATGAATAGGAAAAAATTACTGAGCAGTAAAGAATATTGCTGAGCCACACACTGTTCTTGGCTACCTCTTCTAGAAGGATATCTCTGCTGGCAAGGAAATTGGTGAGAAAAGCCACTTATGGAGGGAACCTCAGAGTTCAGGAAAGACATTTCCTTACCATTTTCAAGCACTAACACAGAAGTTTACAGACTTCTTTCCGAAGTGTCTTGGTAATTTATTCATCCTTCTTTTTTTCACATCATTCTCGCTGATGCTCTAGGAAGCACCCCCAATTGCTCCTCCATGATATGGTCTCTCTGACTTGACTTGAAATGAGACATGGATTTTGCTGTGCCCTAGGGTCTGTAGTTCAAATACTCTCCTGTATGTTGCTAATGGAGGCAGACAACTCCATCTGTAAAATACAGTACTTGTTCTCCCTTGATTCATATGCTTCAGAGAGACACAAGGTGAGGATACCCTTCTAAATAGGAATCAGTGACACAGAGGTAAAACATTAGTCTGTATTAGCACTGTAACTACAAGTTACAGAAAATATGAAATGAAGCTTGGAATGTAGTGAGAACATATTACAAAAATGAGATGATACAATGAGGTTTGTGGTGCTCTGGATGTTTGTTCAAAAGCAAAAAAAAAGGTGAAGCTCCCTGAAACAGGATTTTCTGATGCTTACCACTGTGGTAGCTAAGCAACATTACATTAAGTAACATAATAAAATTAACTAAAACATTCATTCTTTCAAGTACTAGCTAGTTCCCGGCTCTCCAGGATATGACAATTATGTAAGAGAGCCTGAAAGGAATTCTATCATCACTGTCATTTCAGCATTTAATTCCTGTCCTTCACCCTCAATTAAATCAATGAGAACTAGACACCTGGGTGGTTTTAAAAATCCTATTAGGTGAGCCTCTGCCTCTTCAGGTTCTCAAATACCTTAAAAGTCTGGGGGTTAGGCCATATGGCTACCTCAGAGGTATACATTAAAAAGAATTTTATGGCTTTTTTATTCTTCATTTTGATGTATCTTGGAGTAAGAAATTGTTAATTTGCAGCTCATCTTCAATACAGACTGATTTATGTATTGTAATTAGAAAATATACATTGCTCTTTAAGACTCTGACATCTCAACCAATATCGACTGCATAGGGCAAACCACCAACACACTGCACTTGACCAGGATAGGCAACGTAGGCAGGATGTGACCCACATCATTCCCATAATATGTGATTGTCTCAAAACTCCCTACCAAGACATTTGCATGATTGGCTGTTGTAGCCAGATAACCTGGACTCCAACTGTCCCTGGCACTCCACCAGAGAGTGACAAGATACCAGTTATGATCCTGTGTTTGCTATCAGGGGTTGCAGAAGTTTCCTTATGGGCATGTTGTTATTTGTCTTTCCCACTGTCTCAATAAAGCTTTGCTTTATAAGGTATTGTCAGACTCCATTACTGTTCAAACTACAAACCCTAAAACTTCTGTGATGATTGTATTTCAGATACCTTGGTTGGAGAAATAATTTGTTACCATTTCCCTGAAGTCAGCTAAGTATTGTGGAGCACCCACCTTGCAGAATTTCAGGTGCATTTGTATGCATTTGTATGGTAGTTTTGTTCAGTGGTGATGAATTTACCTTCTTACCTTCATCAACAGGATAAAAAATTGAAGCCATTGCACAGAATTTCTAATAAGAATACATTTTGAAGCTAGGTATAATTTTAAAATATTCACATATAATCAGATTAAAATGTGTTCATTTCTTCCCTATCATGGGGTTTCATCCCACCTGAGATGCACTGTAATGAAAGCCTTTGCTGGATAAGTAATTACTAATTCTAGAAGGAGTTATTCACTTAGCTTTGCATTTGGGTTGTTGTGATAGTCTTTAACCAACAGTGAGAATATTTCTTTCAATGGGGTGGAATGATAGTTGAAGTAGGTTCTTCTAAATCCACCACCTGCTCTTTAATTTGCCTTTATGTAGATAAAACATATTTTATAAGGAGATGTCACGCTTCTTTTACATAATGTATTTTATTAAATGCAAAACAGTGAAGTTAAAGGTCTGGATTAAACCAACAAAAGCAATGAAATTTACCTCTTCATTCTTAACTGACTCCATATGCCTAGTCAATGGTACACACAATGGGAAATTTGGCAACTGCTCTAAAACCATTGTATTACCATTGGAACCAATGAAATGGGTTTAAAAGCTATACGGAAGTATTGAAGCATTCCCTTTATTATTGTCTAATACAGTCATTCTCATATTTACAGGTTTTTGTTGGTTTGGGGGTTTTTTGTTTATTTGTTTGTTAGTTTGTTTGGTTTTTTTACACCTGTTTATATACACACTGGTTGCTAACACAGCATGCAAAAAATCTTCCCTTCATACTTCGATTTATGGTTTCTTTAAGGTTTTGGAAAACACCTCAGGAGTTTTAGATTAGCATTCTATGGTTCTTTCCTATTAAAAGCTCTATAGAATGAGCTTTTTTTTCCAGTTTAACCTCTGCCCTACTTTTTTTCTATCTTCCTTAATACCTAGCTCCTTTGTTTCCTTTTCTGTTACCTTTCTTCACTTATTTTTAATATTTGTTTTTTACCTTAAAGAGCGTTCTTCAACTTCTGATAATTTAGAGGCAGCCTTTCAATCAGCTGAATTTCACCAGCTAAGAATTTTACATCTTGCTACTTATCTTGATGCTCTCTCCAATGTGTGAGATACAGACATTTTTAATTTCAGCTTAGTAGGTAGTCTGTGAAGACCCTCTTCTTCATCGCCTGCTGAGTGAGTCTACCTGATTCTATGGTTGGTTTACAGAAGGCTGAAGGTGAATGTCTTTCTAGTTTACCAAATTTTTCTGTACGTGTTTCTGAAGTACCTTTCCAGCGTGACATAACCAAGTACCCTACCCTCTAGCAATTACAACCTATTTACAGTAGTAGCTAGGACTGAGATCATGTGGAGCAAGTCCCAAGTCCTTGATATCTGTGTGTGTAATGCCTGTTACTACACCTAACACTTAATGACAATACTCAGAATACCCTTTTCAGAAATGTGGGTTAACTAGTTTTTAAAGTCATGTTTCTCTCTAGATCACCATGTTTTGGTTTGGTTTGGTTTCTTTTCAACACAACAACAAAAATCCCCAACCTCCCCACCCTTCAAATGAGAAAGAAAGCCTTACTGTAATTTGTCAAAGTAAATATTTTCTCCCATGAAAAATAGTAAGTTGCTTCCAGAGCTGTTTTTTGTGATAAAGATCTAGGGTAGGAAGAATAAAAAATCATCGCAAATTAACAATTAAAACGATTTTATTGCCAATTTTTTACTTCAAGGTTGAAGAACAAATTGAAGGGCAACTTATGTACAAAGAACACTGATACTTAGACAACTTGGTATATATGCAAAATTTCATCATGCTCATTTAGGCATAATTTGAACATTTACCAAGGGAGAAGGACTTGTGTATAACAGAGTTTAGGTAGTTAGGTTTTTTTGGTAATAAGAATTGTATTTTGCTTTTCTGGATATTTAAGGAATGAAAAATGGAGATATGTTTATCGAAGTCCCTACTCAAGGCTTCTGTATTAGGTCTTTGAGAGGGATGGTTAGGTAAGTAATAAAGGAAAATGTTATTTTGTACATGCTTTATTTTTAAAACCAGTAGTTTTTTAATTTTTGCTTGTTTGGAAAAACTCTTTTTTTCTCATAATTATATATTTTTCTAAAACTTCACTTTCTTTTATAATAATATTACCTCTTATAATAGGTATAACCTTTCATGAACTTAACAATAATGAATTTTTATATGTGAATTCTTGTTTTACAATTATTCCTAGTGAAAACAGTCTGGTTTATTTTTAAAAAGCTGATTTATATTTTCAAGATTTCCTTACATTATGATTTTTTTTCTTGATTCTAAACTTGCAGTTTCATAATGATGTCTTCAGACAGATTTTAGACTTTTTGTAAATAAATAATAAAAAAAAAGATTAGTGTTTTACAAAGTTTATGGGAAAATTAATGGTCATTTCAGCACATAAAAGATTTTTTTACATGGGTGAAGTGTTTTATAATTAGGTAGTCTACACAGAATAATACTTTTTGCAGGCATTTAGGTCTGATCGGAATGTTTACAAAAGCAATGTTAAATCGGTATTTAGGTAATATTAAGTTAAATGTTTAACTGTATTTATGTCAGTAATAGCATTTTGGAAAAAAAAAAATAATAGGAGATTAGATTGTCTTGCAGTTAGGGCAGAGAACATAAGGCAGTAGTTCAGAGTTATTTTCATACATTTGTGACATACATAGAACTACCGTAACCTCAGCAGTACAAAACAGTGAGGACAAAATTTGCTGAACAGGCAAGTTCAAGATTTGTTGCAGAAGGGCACTTGCCTTCTGCAAGCCCTGCGTCTCATGTGAAAGGCACATGCAGATGTCTTGGAGACTTTCGGTCTTGCTAATGGCACTAGGAGCTTGTGTTTAGGACACTGAATCCCCATGAAAAGTGGGATTCAGTTCCATACGATGCCTGCACATAAGTGCCTCCATATGGGTTAGGTATGAATATATTTGTTATGGTTAATAGACGTCTATTGAGGTTAGCATGTGTAATAGAGAAACATTAATCTGATAATAAAATCTTCAGGTAAAAATGATAATATTCACCATTGTGAAATAATATGAAGTATTTTATCCATGATGAATCATTCTGTGTTTTGATACTGAAGTGTCCTTGGACAAAAACATTCCCGCTGGGGAAGCTTCTGTTAATGTTTTACTGACTTCCTCCCAGCTATTCCATCTTGGCAGAAGCTTGAAACAGTTTCTCTTTGAATGCCACTTCTTGAATCAATGAAAAGGTGTCATAATCATGTTTACAGAATGTACTCTTGTCCATGGTATGAAGCATATGGAGTGATAAATATTGTACCTGCCATATGGAGGTTGAATACAACAGGAAATGTAACTCATTAGCCGTATCTCTACTGGTGATTAGATTTAGTATGCACATACGTTCTGCACATTACTGTGGCTGTAACTAAAAGTAGGACACTTAGAGTCTGTACTTAGTTACTCCACAATGGCCTCCAAGAAAGTTCTCTCCCTCCAGCTGAGCCAGAGGGAGTTCCAATAACTTTGTCTCAGCTGGAAATTGCTATTTGCAATAAATCATGGTCATTTCATGCTTTGATGCACCATAGTGAAATGTGTTTAAAAAAATAAAACCTCATACGAGCAAATTCTTGCTATAATCAACATAGCAACTTTTTGCTTTAATAACTAAGAAAAAATGTAAACAATCCCACAATCATATAAATAAGAGTTTCTTAAAAAATCCTTATAAGGTATTAGTCTCTTGAACTCTAATTTTTGCATGCTGAAGGGTTACAAGTTTTTGCTGTTTGAATGTTGCTTTACCATGTAGGCAAACAAGGGTATGACATAACTGTTCAGTTGTATGTGCTCAATACTCTTGAAATAAGGGATGTTTCAAAGAATGTCTTCATCCTAGTGGCATTTAGAATTTTTTACCTTTTTGTGTCTTCCTTGACGGTAGATTCACCAAAGGATAGCAAGTCTGATTATTACTGTGGTTGTATATATACTTACTGTGTTGGAAATTATAATAATTTTCAAATATATTCACAAAACTCTTTGAACTAAGGAGTATTCCCAAAGAAATAGGGAAAAAGGGGAAAAGGAAAAAAAAGGGAAAAAATCTAGTGTAGAAGTAATAGTCTGTATTTTCTCAGTGATAAATATCACCTCTGGCTCAAAGAGGACAGTCACTGCAAGCTATTTGGAATTATCATCCTACACATCCTTATGGTCATGAGAGATTTTCTCTCACCTTTTGACACATTAGCTTCAATTTTCTAGACAAATGGAAGTAAACTATGCATCCATTGGTGACAAGAGAAGTCTTAGCAACTTCTTGTCCACCAGGGAGGGATAACTGCAAGAGAAACGGGGAAACATGAAATACAGCAGAACATGGAAAGATAGATGATAGATAGATAGATAGATAGATAGATAGATAGATAGATAGATAGATAGATAGATAGATAGATAGATAGATAGATAGATAGATAGATAGATAGATAGATAGATATGATAATAGATAGATAGATNTAAATCAAAATATCTGATTCTCTCAATGTCTCAGTAGCAGCCTGCTGCTTCCATTGTTTTTTTCTTAATTATTTGATAGGTTACAACAGAAGCAGAATAATTTCATATTATACATTCCCTTTGGACTATTTCAAATCACTGGTATGGTTATTTTCCACAACAACTTAATTACTATACATGCCATAAATACATTTAGTTTGCACTCTAAGTGCAAGCATACTCTGGAATGAAGTGAAACTCTTTTGATCCAGTTTTCCTTGATGAATTAAAGTTAGCACAAAATATCATCTTTTTAGTAATTGCCATTGTTACACAAGTGTAGTAAAATTAGTAGAATATGAAATAATTAAGGAGGGGAAACGAGCTTTTGGTTCAAGGCAATAGCTCAGGAAAAAATGTAAATGTTGTAGTGTTTGAATAGCAAATTACTGCAACATGTATGTGAAATCACAGAATCAGAGAATGGTTACTACTGGAAAGGAACTCTTGGGGTCATCTTGTCCAAAATCCCTGCGCAGGCAGGGCCACCTAGAACACATTGCTAAAGAACATTTCCAAACAGCTTTTTAATATCCTCAAGGATAGACTCCACAAGCTCCCTGATTGACTTGTGACAGTGCTTGGTCAATCTCATGGAAAAACACTGTTTCTTGATTTTCAAATGTAGCTTCCTTCTCTGTTTTTTTTTCCCACAGACTCTGATCCTGGCTTTGTCCTCTTTGCCCTTCCCTCACATCACACCTTTAGGTATTTATACACATGGATGAGGTCCCTCCTGAGTGCTCTCTTCTCCAGACTGAACAGACTCAGCTCTCTCAGACTTACCTCTGAGAGTTGCTTCAGTCCCTTGGTTGTCTTTGTGGTCCTTTGTTGAACTCTCTTCAGTGTGTCCATGTCTCTCTTGGTCTGAGAAGCTCAGAACTGGACTCAGCACTCCAGGTGTGGCTTCAGCACTGCTGAGTAGAGGGAAAGGATCACCTTCCCTGCCCTCTGGTAACATTGGGAAGGAAGTAGGAAGAAAATGGGAATGAAAAGACAGAAATAAGAAAAAATACAGTTAGGTGCTGTTTTTTGGTTTTTTCTTCATTTTAAGAGTCAGGGGAGGGCATATGTTCAACCAGGTAAGTGTTTATGATGAAGGTACAACTAATATAGAAATCAAGCAGATCAGTACAATCTCATAGTAATCTAGATGTTGAGTATTATTTCATGGTTTTATAAGTTATTTTTATTAAAAATAATAACTATACATTCAACAGTATTCATCTTCACTTTATGGAAGTATGTTTCCGAAGCACTTTATGCAAGTTGTCATTATTTAGGGGGAGAAACTTATACACAGTGATATAATGTGTTTTACCAAGACTCTCAAAGTAACACAGTAGAAGGCTTAAAATAGAACTGAGGTTTTTAGAGTCCCACCTGACATCCGCTCTGTAGAAGACGTCCTTTGCATAGGACATTGGTTAGAACAATTCCATTTTTTTATTTCAACTATAAGTTAAAATTAGCATAATTAATATTAATTAGATCTCTTTTATTTTCCAGCTTGCTGACTGAATTAGTCTAAAAATATGTATATACATCTTTTACATAAAAAGATATGACATATATAGGGTTAAATTGCAATATAGTTTATATGTATTTCCATTCTTTGATTTTAGCATGCGTTAAAATAAAACCCGAGAACGAAACAAATAACAACACTAAACCCACTGACAATTAAGTGCCTTTACACTAATTGCATTTTATACTGATGGCAGAATTGTGCTTTCAAAGATAATTCCCTGTAACTTCCCTTAGGTGAGAAAGTTCATTTAAACTTAAGAATTCTAACTTTGAGGAGAATTTAGTTCTAATGTACTGCAACCAATTTTCAGGTGCCTGCAAATTCAAGTCCTCTCTAATGTTGCTTAAAGCTTTTAGATTACATTATATATGACCTTGTGATGGCAAAGAAAATGATAAAATGGGGCTAAAAAACCCTATAAACGGAAAGAACTTTTATTATTGTTCCAAGTCTCCTGTACTATAGAGCTTTTACATCACTGAGCTAGAACCTAAGTTGTAAACATCACTGTCAAGTTAACATATGACTCTATATGCAGGTGAATATCAATTTACCAATTCATAGTTTAGCTTTACAGTTGTATTAGTATACTGCAATTAGACAGAGGCTGCTCATACTTTCTGAAAAAAAAGTGTTTCTGTAACATGGACATTGGATATTCTTAAATCCTGGAAAAAAATTTAATGAATAGAAGAACGTTATTCCTCTCTGATCAAATAAATTTTAGTGTAATTCAAGCATCCTAATGAGCAAAGTAATGATGAAAGGAATCTTTTAGATAACTCGTAGCATAACTATATCATTTAGATAATTTTTGTTATGTTTTGTCAAAGAATCTTAAATTTTTCCCTATCTTAACTTCTACAAATACAAATGACGGATCTCTTTCCATATTCTCTGCAATGACATTTGCAGTAAATTTAATTTATAATATTGTACCAAGTATCCACTGCCTTGCTGTCATTGAGATTATTGAAATGATAGTTCTGCTAGATAATCTATCAATCCAAACTGCAGGACTTGGGCCAATCTCGTCTATATTAAAATTACCTTCCCTGTAAGAAAGACATAATTCTTCTCCTTTCTTTCACAACTTTGCCTTCTGTTTTGAGTTTTATGAATAATTGCTTTCTACTGATCAAAACCAAATTCTAATATACTGCACAGATGGTCATTGATCACTATAAGCACTAATGTATAAATAAAAATATGTTTATGTTTCAAACTAAAACTGACATCTCTATAATACGACCTCATACACACAAGCTAGTACATTACTATACCATACCCAGAGAGGCTGCTTGCTCAGTTTCTATGAGAGTTTTTCCAGATGAAATATGGATCCTATACTAATGAAATATAGAAATATTAGTATATATGTTCTGTGTGAAAAAAAAATCTCTGTGTATTTGATTGTTAAATTAACTGAACTCTAGGATTCTCCATTAATTAAGATAGGATTGCAGGTGTATATTGTAGCTGAAGTACATTTACAACTTTGTCTTGATATACCACTATAAACCTGTTTTCTAATTCTGTTTTAGATGAGAAGTTGTTTGATGTTTCCTTTCCAGTCTCTAGTGGATAATTACCTATGCCACATGATCACCATACAATTTATGTACAATTGCTCACCTGGTATTGATAAAGATCATAAATAAATATGAGGCAAATCAGATCTGTGATGCACTAGAAATGCTTTCAGGCCCATTGGCACTTGAAAAACTGGAGAGGGGAGGGGAAGGAGAGAACAGGGAGAGGAGAGGGAGAGGAGGAAAATTTAGTTCAGTTTTTAAAAATTACCTAAACATGATTTTTTTTTTTTTTTTTCATGAACCATGTAATCTATATTAGGTTTAAAAGGTGTAGACTAACAGTTTGGAAATAAATGAAAACAGGTCTCTACCCTGAAATTCTCTATACTTTTTTTGAAAGAATTTGTCATTTCTGATTGTGAGAATGGACACTAAGTTGATAGTTCTATAAAAACCAAACTAGGACTATAAACCTATTAAAAAAAAAAAAAAAAGGGACAGATCAAAGCTTGTCAAAGAAAGGCCTAAATTGAAAATAATTTATGGTTTTGATAAAATCTGAATGTTTTGTATTTCTTTAAATAAGCAACTTTAATGTATCCATTAGCCAGAGATAAGGTCTTCTTGCCCAGGCTAGTGTGTTGTATAATGTGCTTCTGAGATTAGACTGCCTTTGCTGAATTCTGTAAGTACCTCAAGCGTTTTCTATCACTTTCCACAAAGACTCAAGGGAAGTCATAGAAGTCAATAACAATCTTACTTTTGATGACCCAGTGGTTTGACTTTAACCTTGACAGTGGTATAGTAAGAATATTTTTTCTTTCATGGGATATTGTCTTCTCTCTTCTTATTGGACTTCAAATTGTTCTAATAAGCAGGATGGGATGTTTCCCAATTTTTCTGCTCTTACATGTTAGATTATAAGAGGCAGGAAAAGAGATACTAGAATTTAATTCAAATTTACCACTTAAGAAATTCCTCAGGAAAGTTCTCAGTTTCATTCCTTCCTCTATATATAAACAGATAAAGTTTGTGGTCACTTTGGCAAATAGTGCATTTCATTATTGTAAGAGGAAAGGCATTATCATCAAACAATATTTTAAAAGGGGATTATGAAAAGAAAAAAAATCAGAAAATACAATTTCTCTCATGCTCTTTTTAAATTTTTTACCCATTTTCTACTTTTCCCTTCTAATACTGCTTCTGTTTTCTAAACCTCACTGATAAAAGCACCTTCTCTTTTTCAGGGGTTTCAAAGAAAATGAAGTTCATGATTCATGACACTCAAAAAACATGTTTTCCCAGTGCTACTGCTGAGAAAAAAAAAGAGAGTTTTGTCTACAGGTTGTTGTCCAAAATAAGATATGTGAAGATGAACAGAAAAATCACTCTAAACCAAAAAAAGAAATAGAAATTTGCAGATGAATGTGCTGTCTGACTGGCAGCTACTTAACTGTGTGAAGTCTAAAAAATATTGTAAGAACAGAACACTTATTTCCCACCTTTTGGAGCAGCAGAAAAAGGTATCCAGACACTAGATGATATAAGAGACAAAAATATAAAAGTCTAACGATTGTCACCTGTTGAAGAGTATGTAAGGCATTAACTGATAAAAAATACCCTTCTAGATTTTCCTGCGTAGATGTGAACCCATGACTGAGTCTTATCTGCTTTCCTCCTTTCAGAAAAACGGTGCCCAAGAGAGCACAGCTTGGTCATAGTTTCTATTTAGTGTTTTTATTTTATTGTTTATTGTAGTGCTTTCCAAAGTAATATCTAGGTTGATAATGGACTACTATTGGACCATGTTAATTCCTATTGATTTCTATTCTTTCAACAAAAGAGGTCTTCCTAGCAGATCTCTTGTAGTGCTCAAAGTATGTCAATAAGATGCTAGGTCAAAAGCATTTGAGTCCTGGAACCAAGTATCTCAAAATGGAAAAGCAAACCTACAAGCTTTGTTTGCTAAAAGAATGAGCATGCTCCTCCTGATCTCTACCTGGATCAAATTCCCCTATCACTGTAATAGTGACATATTCCACTCATAACTGATGCTCAATGACTATAAATATTGTTGTTTTTTCCCTTCCATTTATGATTAAACCCAAATTGTATGAGTTTACTTTAAAACACAGTTAATCTGAACAGACTTCTTTCCCTAGTCAAAAAAGACATGTAGTGTTACGGTTTGCCTTCCATCCAGCTTTTGAATTAGTTGTTAAATAACTATCCTTGTTAAGATGCCTTGTTTTGTACTCTCAGCTTTCCACTTTCCCTCTACAGAAACAAGGCTACTGTCACTTTTACAATCTGTGCTACTGGGTACCTTAGATTTCTCAAATGACACTAGAAGTCTATGTGTGAGGATTCAACTGGGTGACCAGGAAAGAGTACTGTCCTCACTCTTGACAATATATTGGAACAGATATTAAATCTTTTATGAACCTTGCTTTAAAAATACTTAACATAGTGAAGAACTCAGGATAGTTAAATTGCTAAGAAGTTTTGAGTCAAATATATCAACATAAATTTGTAAGTAAAAATCTTTAAATTATTGTAAAGAATTGCGTTACAAAATCCCCAGACATCCAACTTTTAGTAAGCTATATTGTATTTTATTTTCCAAAATATAAGCATATAGTCCATTTAAAAATATTTAATTACATACAGTGGTATTTTTATTATCAAGTATATGTACTCTTTATCTTAAATATATTACAAACAATCATTATAGTCTACTAAAAACAATAAATATTAAATATAATGCAAAAGAAAGGTTTTGTGCGTTCCTAAATACGTCCTGATTACAAAAAAACTACCGGTGGGTTACCAATGTCTAATTTAGAGTTTAGGTGTATTATAGCCTGAAGTAAAGGTATACATAGGGCATGGGGCCACATTCCATGACAGAAAGGCTCCAGAGAAATGTTTGATCATTCTTCATGATGCATAAAATATGTCACAGCTGTACTATAAAAGATATCAGCCATCAGGTAAGGCTGTCATTTGTCCTGGTTGGATTATATTGGAAAAACACAGTGTTTCTGCCTTGTACTTCTGTGGGATTATTGCCGGAGAAAACACAATCTATTTAGTCTACGTACATATTACCATAACCCTGCTCTATTTCAAAAGAAAGTAGTCATAAAATAAACATGGTAAGGAGAATAGATCTGGTTGATATTTTGTTTCAACATACACCCATTTCATACGTTATAAGTTGTGAATATGTTAAGTACTGGTCTACATTAAAGCTAGGTTCTACAAAAGGATTGCATATTTCTCTGGGGACTATTCCTTTCATTTGATTTCTGTTATGCACACATCTTATTTTAGTTCAAAATCTAAGGCTGTGTCACAAATAATACGTATAACAAAGGAAGAATGGCAGTAAAAGGAAACCAAAATGTATAAACATTTATTATATTTCCCATTAAACCACAGACTTAAAAAAAATGCCTTTATTAAGGCATCTATGCTATTAACATATTCATCAAAATACACAGAAACTACAACTGTTAGAATTCTAATGGAATGTAAAGTTGTTTGTGCCCACTGTGTTTGTCCATCAGGAAGCAGCTTTATCAGAAATTCATGCCTCATTATTTATTGGGTAGAGAGGAAATTTCATACTTATCAAAACAAAGCTTGCCTGTTAAAATAACTTCGGAGACTGGCCTTTGTGTAACTTTTATTAAATGTAGTATGGTTACATAAAATATAGTATTTTAATATGGGAGATATAGGAAATACACACAAATGTGTTGGGTAGACCAATAGTTAAAGTTTATATTATTGTATCATAAAGTATCTTTATAGAGATGTAGAGATAGATGCTATACTCTTTTTCCAGTTTAATGTGTTTAGAATTTGGAGTAATGATTTTTTGTGTTGATGATTTGAGATTTTACTCTGGGGTCTTTTGGTATTCAAAATTAGCCAAATTTGATAGTGAAACACTATCATTACTTAAAAAAGCCACAAGAAAAACAGAAATACAAGATAAGGAATATTATCATAGAGGGAAATTTATTCAGATTCACATGAAATGATATGCACACTCATGAATAACAATCACAGCTTTCAAGGCCATTAGAATCAATTTTACCTGTTGTGTAAATATCTTGGGGCTTTCAAAAACTTTTCAAACTTAAACAGACCTATCCAAATGACAGTTTAAGCATTAGTTGCTCAGTAAGAAAATGAAAGTCATTATTTTTTTAATTGAGTTTGAAGAAACACTTTTCACAGAGAATTAACATACAGCACAACAGACAAAATCGATTAAGGCCTGCCATCTGGCAGAAGTCTAGAAAAGTTGCTGCCATATGTTTTGACCAAGACTGCAAAATAAACTGTTTTATACTGTCAGCACCTCCAGTCCTGTTTTATAAATTACATTTGGTTTTATTATATATATGAAAAAGATTAGGAAAGGTTTCATCTATGACTGGCTGCTTAATTGGAAAACAGACGCTATATAAAATTTTAAAACAGGCTTAGGGTGATTTGAGCTCAGTTTGAAAGCTGTTTGACAGCTGTAAGTAACAAAAGTGCAAGGATTGCTATAAATTCTTTATTAGACAGATCTTTAATTCTTAATCGGTTATATTTAAATAATTTTTCAAGATTCAACAACTGTAGCTTTTCTTTGATAGTAATTACAGAAGAAAATGTAATACAAAATTCCTGGGCAGAGGGGAAGAATGAACAGGAAATTTATCGGTAATATCAAGAGGTGGTGAAATGAAAAAAAAAAAAAAAAAATCAATCTTTTTCTTAAAAGGATATAGTTTCATAAAGAATAGATTTTAAAAATCAGTATGTATGTATGTTGCTGTAGGAAAAATAACATCTCAGGTTCAAATGAAATTTAGGAATGTTAATCTCTTTTGCAGCTGCTATTTTTGTTTTATGGTATTTTTACAGCTGTTTTTAATTTCTTTTAAGAAATACTAAACCTTTCGGAGCATTCCCAAGTGAAACACCATGGTACAGATAATTGGTTTCATTGCAATTCAGATTATGAACATCATTTTTCAGTTGTTACTTTCAAACTATATACACAGCTAAATCTGTAAGCCATTTTCTTTATTTCAGCTACTATGTAAAAGGGAGAAAATAGCTTAAAGTATCGCAAAGCCTTAATGTCTTTGTGAGGATTTACAATGTTTGGAAATATTTACTCTCTAATGAAGAATGTTCATAATAGATGCAAAACTATCTTCAAACACATTTATGCTTATATGATATATGTATGGAAACAGATCGATTATTGCTGGCATAAGACATTATAAATTGACATCTCTATGTGCCACAAAATCCCTTGTATTCTAAAGAGTTCGATACAAAGGGAATATGGGTAAAGAAGAATTTCAATTCAGTTTTGAATAAGTTTCTTAGCAACTATAACTGAAGAGCTGTTAATAAAATCTCCAACGTTACCTCTGTCCTGTGCTTTGTACATGTCACATACTAGTTAGTTTGTTGTCAAACTCTTGTAGGAAAAAAACAGCCTTTCCCCCGTCCCTGCCTTTCTCTCCCCTGGGCCTTTGATTAATATGGGGGACAAACTGCTAAGCAACACCTGGATATTTCTTTTTATCCTTATGTTCAACATGTGGTTCCACATTGTATTTACGACATATCCTCTAAACCCTGAAGCAAATAGGCTTTTATTTTTCTTCATGAGCTTCTATCTATGTCATCACTGTAATATCAGTGCGCTTCATAAGGAGTAATGTATTTATTTGCAGAACACTACTGATAGATCAGCAAATACTTGAATGAATATTTACAATGGCAGAACAGAGAGAGGCCCTGAGAGCTGTAGTAACATTTCAAGCAAAGTAGAAGCCCAGACTGCTCAGTTTTAACCCGTGGCCTCTGTCACAAGACAACTCTCACTTTTCCAAAGGATCCTAGCTCACTCAGGTTGCTCAAAACTTGCCTTACTGTTTGCCCAGTGAAGACCTAACTCACACTGTTCTGAATTGGTATGGTTTGGACTTTGACCTGAAATTAAATGGGGAACAAAAGTCAAAAACTTAACGAGATTAAATAATAAAGGACCTTATCAAAACATGTACACACAGCGAAGCCAAGTTCATGCTGCATGCATAACCTTAACTTTGTCATTTCCTGACTCCAAGTGCTTCTCTTTTTATTGCACATTTCAGTTAACACTAGGGGTAGGAGGCAGTGTCGACACTGAAAGACTTGTAAAGAATACTTAACAAACATAGAAAATTCAAAATATTTTATTGCTTGGCAGACAACAGTGACATTTTTGTTCAATGCATTTTTTATACATATATTATATTTTTTAATATCCTTATATATATTTACAAACAGTGAGGCAGAAAGGTTTACTTCATTCCATATACATCTCTTTCAAGTCTTGCTTTCTTTCATATGCATCTTCACATATTTAAAAAAAAAAAGAAAAAAACAAAAAAAAAAACAGGACACCTTCAGGCTCTGTTTTATTCCCTGTGGAGTGTCACTCATTTTGTAATTCCCTGTGAGCTACAGACACATGCACAGAACCACAGAGAATATAAAGCAGACAGTTATGACATCAATTACAAAATTCACCATGAATCCATGTAAACCCTTATCCTGGTTCACACATCAACACCAATTTCATTCCAACACTGAGAGGCGCATGTGAGACTAAGACTGATCCCTGTGCCAAATTTCATTTTTTAGGCAAATACTCATTGTCACCTTTGTGTCTTAGGAACCCATCTCCTCTTTTTAGACATGGAATATACAGGAGACTAATCCTAACTTACACGGATTTGAGATTTAGGGCTCATTAAATGAGAAGAAAGTGACCAGAAGAGCAGTTGAAAATTATATGATGCAGGATTTTCTATTTTTTAGCTAGCTATTAAAAGCTTGCTTGTTTGTTTGTTTTCAGGTAGATAACACAACTGCTGTATGACTTTGGCATTTTTTAAAATTGTAACTGCAGTTCAAACAGCTCAGGTCTTCATTCTAAACTAAGTTTTGGGATTGAAATTGTTAAAATAATACTTCTTGATAAGTATTCACCATCAAATTTCTCAGGAAACCATGTTCTGAGAGAGAGTGTTTTTTACTGATAGATATCTGATATTTTTGTTGATAATCTGGCAAAACATCAAATTTTTGCTGTCAAAGATTTCAGGTCATATAAGAATTTGTGAAGTAGTAAGTTATGATGAGGACAGTTAGTTTTAATTTTAGCAAGTGATAGCAAATTAGTTAGTTTTAGGAAGTGATATAGATAACTTGAAGAACTGATCTCATTAAAACAGCCTACCTTTTATGGTAGACACATGTACAGTCATTTATCTGGCAACAACAAAAAATGTAGACTCATAAGACCAGACACCTATACTTTAGAAATTAGTGACACACTAGAAGACAGGAATAATGGTAAGTAACTGGCTGAACTTGAACTACCAGTACAGTTTAACATGATGACTGTGGTGGGCATGGTTCCTGGTTATACAGACAAGGGAATAATGAGGACAATGTTCAACCTTGTGGAGTCAGGTGCTGAAGGAATCCTGCCTTTACTGACATGATCAAAGTCCTGTGAGTCACCAGGTCCTAAAAAAATAAAGTATCTCAAAAGGAGAGTTTTCTTACACGTTCTTGTCATCTTTGACTATAATAACTTTGTAGGCCAAAATATTTATATGCAAGACAGAGTGTGAGAAATAGGGAAATTAATATACATTTTATGAAATAATTAAGTTTATAATGTGAGGAATTAGAATAGAAAATGTGAATTTTTACTCATCTTTTAAGCATTAAAAAAGTAATATGTTACTTATATACTATATGATATGGTTCAATATTTATATCAATTACTTCTGGATCAAATTTCTCTTCAGATGTATCAAAAGTATAACTTATAAGTAGGAAAATTATTTTCAGGAAGTAGTTTCTTTTGCTTTTTTCTTTCTTGAAGACAGACAGACTCAGTTTATAAGTCACATTTTATCAGAAAAAAAACCATACCTATCATTGTTAAAAATAACACATAGAGTTCTTGTACCTTAAAAAGATTACAGACTGGTGATATTGTGGGCATTTTTATTTTTCTTATCTTTTCACTTTAAGCTACTAACAGCATTTGACATATGGTGTTTCATAATTTCTCTTACACAAGAAATTGCGTGGTGTTTCTTTTGTTTTATGAATGTTTGCCAGGTGAATAGGAGACTGGATTCTACTGTCCCCCCAAAAATTATATGAACAAGAGAAATAATAGGAAAATCACAAAAGCCTACAGAAACTCAAGGGTAAATCTCCTGTCTGCTTTCCAATAATTTAACTGAATTTTAAAATATGCTAGATTCAAAGGCACAGTGTCCTTTTAATCAAATACTAAAAGCCTGTTCCATGCCTGAAATGATCAAATGGAAATTTATCAGGCAATGTAATTATAAAATAAACAAAAAACAGCCAGAGCAATAGTAATAGTAATGAGAGAGGGAGAGAGACAGAGAGAGAATTATTTGGTAAATTAAGTGTAATACAATGTCAAGGTAAATGGAAGGAAGATTCAAAGAAGAAGTTAATTGCTGAAAGCAAATAAGATTTAGAACTTTACAAGTTCAAGTAGAACTCAAGTGCAAGATATACATGGAAAGGGCCAGGTTTCAAAGCATAACTTGCCCAATTTATTAATTTTAATTGAAGATAGGGATGACTGCTTCTCTTCTGAGAGCTTATCTATTTTATCAAGTACAATGGAGAATGTAAAGACCGAATGTAGGGAACAACCTTACACGAGGTTGGTTTCCTTCAACCCATTTTCTATTGCTCTTAAGCCACAGGTTATGCGGGATCATGAGAGGACTTCTGAGGGTTACGTTTTTTTCTAAGCACACAAAGTGCTCCACAGTACTGTGACATTTTATTATTCAATGCTTCTTCAGTTTTTGCACTTCCTGCACAGGCTTTACAAGCAAAAAGTATGTTCTTTTTTATGTATACTATACCATAATACTGAGACTCTGTAGTGCTAAACCAGAACATTTTTTTTTGCAAGATTCTAGCAGGAATTCTTTAAGGTACAAAGAATACTTTAATCCATCAAACTAGTAGTAGTTTCTCCACCTTGCTCGGGGTCTTACAGGGAATGGACAAGCACAAACATGCCTAAAGTTCCTCTCCTGATATTTCTAGCTGTTTCACTGGAAATCTGCTATAACTTAAAAATCACATAGCTCGTGCAGTGTTATGTCTAAACTTGAAGGAATTGTTTTACCTAGTGGCTTTAAATTTATTGCCTCGCCCCTATAGACCATTGGCAGAAAAGCTCAGATCTTTCTTGGTTATGATTCATATTTATGGTCAGAAACAATTCTTTCTATTTTTTTTTTCTATCTTGAACCAAACATTTCCATAGAATTTCCTCACATTAAGTTACTATTGTTAGGTACAACTTTTTTAAACAGTGGAGTTCTTCTGGAAAGGTAAAATACTCCCTAATTCTGGACATCACCATTATTACAATAGAGGAGAAAATCCCTTCTGATCCTTAAACTGGATGTTCTGCCAGAAACATAGCATCTTCGAAATGTGTACATAGGTTGACAATGAAGAGGGCAGCAATATTGCCAAGATGGTTGCTGAATGTCAGCAAAGACTAAGGATCATCTGTCCCCCAGAACACACATAGTGTTCTGTGCCTAGCTGGGTGCTTTGAGACAGAGAGGCTGCAAGGAATAAACTCTGGCATAAGTTTTAAAAAGTGTACCCCACACACTATATGTGCTAGATGGCTTGTCATTCCACAGATTAGTCCATTTAAATTTAACTCAGCAAGAACTTTTTGGGTTTATCCTAAAAGACAATTTACTTTGCCAAAATTAGTATAATGAATTACACATCATTTGTTCATATGAAAAAAAGGCTATCTATTGGATTTTTATTGCAATTTAGCTATTAGAAGGGTTATATTAGAAAGCCATAAACGTGGTTCTATAGAATGTGTATACAAAAGATGCTGTCAAAACCTGGTTACTTTAAGTAAAAGAGCAGCATCAGATTAAGATCTGTAAAATTTTCTAAATTTCAAAATTCATTTTTGCTTACATTTTTAGTACTCCTTCTTCTATGATGATTTTCACTGATACACATAAACAGACTAGAAGTGAGGAAAGATTCCCCCTGCAATCAAGAATTAAATGTACCTAAGAAATAAATGCTATTTTTACAGAAAAACAGATGTTATAGTACTAAACTAATACAGAAATGACATATTCAAAAAATAATTTTTTCATCTTAAAAAATTAAGTAGCACTTACCATTTTTTGCAGCAAGATCAATGAGGAGTTGATTTTGCACTCTGATCTTCCCCCCAGTCTTTCATTTGCTAACCAAGACACATAACAAGAATCCGTTTAGGTAGCATATTATTCTTTTTATACAATAAAAAAGTTACATGATTTCATGTTGGACCTAATTTTTCAAAGCTCACATATAGCCTTACATTCCTGGTAGTCCTTGCTTTTGAAAAGGTGTTAACAAATGCCAAGCATACATCTGTTGCTCAAGCATCAAATACTTTATTATAATATGTACTATATAAAGAGGTATTGCAATTTTGTGTCTATATTCAAGTGCTTTGACTATAAAAGACTGTGTAGTTAAGGACCCTGAACCCTCTCTGTCTCTGCCCTAAACAGTGAGGAGAGAAAAGTTGTTCCCGGACCCACGTTTGTGACACCTTCCCCTCTCCTGTAGAGCTCAGAATGCACAAACAGAATACTGCCTTAAGGTCACCATTTTCCTCATGGCATTCTAAGCGTAAAACATGTTATTCTAGCAGGGCCATTTTGTGCTCTTGTGAAGTTCACCTTTTAAAATCAGACATCAAGATGCCCATGGCCATAATAGCATCTCGAGGGGGAAAAAACCAGCACTTTCTTTCTTGTCTGTAAAACCACATACCCCCAGTAAAGCTAAATTGAACAAAACTACCCTCATGTTTTCAGAATTTTCAAAGAAATAATGTAACAGTAGACTACAGGTGGTAACATTTTAAGAAAAGTGCATCTGAATGGAGACCAAAGATTCCAACACCCCTTGACAGGACAAAAAGCAGGTCCCGAAGGAAGAGGAGGTACATGCCTCCATTTAACGTAAGTCCTAGTGTTGAGCTCTTCATCTATAGCAGGAGGTGGCCCCTCCTAAGGCTAAGTGCCTTAAATTGTACATGCACAGTTCAAAAGTGGGGCTCTCTGGGGAAAACTTCATGAGGAAGGAATAATGCTTTTTAAAAAAATTTATTTTCAAGTAAAGTAAAAAGTTTAATTCAATATACAGATGTGCTTTTTTCCCTTCCTTTGATCTTTGAAAAGCTCTGGGTAAACACATCTAACAGCTCTCAGCTGCATTTATTTAGCTTAGGTACCATGGAATTTTACTACAGGCAGTTGGAAGAACAATTGGATTTCTACTGCAATTGTTCTGAAAGAGACTGAACAGTCTTTTCAAACTAAATAGGACCTCAGAGTAGAAACTTACCTGTTCTAAATTTAGATTCATTTTAATTAAACAGAACCACTGATGACTTATTTTCTGCAGCTGATTCCAAATTTTGGAAATTGCAAACAAAGGTACAAACTATTAGTATGCTCAATATTTTAACCATATATGTTTATCTTTAAAAAAAACAGCAGACAACCAAATTTATCCCTAGTGACATCTATTTTTTTTTTCCTAGCTGGTCAGTATTTTTTATTTAAAGAAATTTGCACAAGTAGCATTTAGATTGTAGGCTTATGTAGTTACTCCCCAGTTTTCTGGAATGCATCTGATAGCAATATATAAAAAATGAGTATTTCAGTTGGAAATACGTTCTGAAAAAGGAACCATAATTTCTAAAAGTAGCGGTGTTGTGGTAGTGATATGGTGTATTTGAGATGTGTATGCAGACACATGCATGCAGGAGATTGAAATATTTGATGTAGAAAGCTTTTTCTGGCAGCAGCTTGGAGTGCAATTGTAAATCATTTCCTCTTTTTAGCACTTAGGCAATTGTATGAAATGTTTTCTTACCATCATCTGTAGATCAAATACAGAGCATGCTATGTATACATATGTGTACAGATGTACACACACATGCACAGTGAAATATAAAATTTTTATAAGTAAAGCCACATTGCACAATTGTGTTTAAATGAATTTAATTTTTCATATAATCAGAAGTACACCCATACAAACATTTTTTCCATCAAAATAGAAGTAATTTATTGTGCATGTATGTGTAGTTACTTGTAAAATACATTAAAATACTTTTGATCCTTTTATGAAGTTTGGCTCAAAATCTATTACACATTTTAGCAAATGCTGACAGTGAGCTTTCAGCTGTTGAAGATCTCCTCAGCCTCACCTGATATCATTAAAACTAAAGGACAAGGGAAGCACCTCCGTGTGGAAAAAAGAATACATCAATGTGTATTATTCTGAGGTGGTAGAAATGGGCCTTCTCTCTTTCTTCTTTAAAATAAATGAAGTCATTGTAGCTTTTCTTAAACTCAAATGTACAGTAATAGATTTTTCACTGTATTTGAGGTTCCTGTAAGTAGATTCTATTGCAAGGATAAAATGTTTGTACTGCTAGAAACGGAGACCAGATCTACCTTAAAACGGCCAGATTGTCTTCATACCAGATCCCTAGCCAAAGCACATGAAAGCAATTAAAAAATAATTAGAAAAAATAATTAGAAAGCTTATAAAACCACAGACCTACATCTAGGCTGCATTGTTAACTCTTAAAAAAATAAAATCAACTACATTTTTGCTGCTGAATTTAGAGAAAAGTGCTGAAGAGGGAGGATGTAAACAAGCAAAGAGACAGCTAAGCATAAACTGGACACACCCTCATATGCATTGATTTGGTATGTAAGGCTCAGAGTCACATTTACCTGAATTAAGTTTTTGCCACTTCTTGACTTCTTTTAACAATAACACTAAGAAGTCAAAAAATCTTAACTGAAAGCTTGTTCGAAAATATGTGAGAATGAACAGTACTGCTGGAGGAATGTGTTAAGCTGAACCACTGAGTTTCTATAAAAATGTAAACATTTTTTACATTGATTGTATTTAGCTGGCATGATGAAGCCATATTCTAAAACATATTTTTCTCTTATGTTTTTCTTCTAATAGCAATTCCAAGAGATACCTTTATATATTGAGCTAACTCCTCCAAGTGCCTTACCTTCAGAGACAGGCATGGCTCCCAGGGCACTTATCCTGCTCATCAGTTCTTCTGGTTTCACTAGCAATCACACACTGACAAACAGAACCTCACCTGCTCCAGTCACTGGAACCTTAAACACCCTATGAACGCCTATGATCCATGTCTCCAGTTGCTGGCACTTACACCCCATGCTCTCACATGTACACAGAGAACAGTCAGCCATTCACCCAGGAAAAGCGAAACAGAGTTCATTGAGAAGACAGGACAGACTTCAGTGATGAGGAACAGGCTGCAGACAGGCGAGCGTATTGACCAGGCAATTGTTCACACAGGACGGGCCCTAATTATCCAATTATCCCTTTATTTTCCTGCTTTTTCTCCCCCAAATCTCTCTCTTTCCCTGGCTTTGTTTATTTCCTTAAGCAACCAACAATAAGGCCTCCCCAAATCCCGTTTATTCTTTCCATCATGCATCCCATAATATGTATAGCACCGCTAGGTAGTAACTGCCTTGATCTGTAAGGTGGCCCAGAGAGCCTTTTGTTTGACTGCTGGTGCTGGGTGTTCCCTGGGCTGACAGTGCTGAGGGTTCCCTGGGACAGCCCTTGGAGGGGTCGGGCAGGGTGACCTGGTTCTTGAGATAGCTGTGCACCCCTATGCTCCTTAAGGCTTTTGGAGACAGGCCTTTGATGGCCTGACATCCCAGCAGATTATATTCGGGCTTCCCCAACCTGCCATAGTCTCTCTGTGCTCCTTTGCAGGTTTGCAGGTGAGTTTCTTTTGAGTAACCTAATAAAGTCCAATGCAAGGAGCAAAAAGTACATTATTTTTCTCCTGACATATTACTTCCTAAACAACCATGAATCTGCCACTCAGTTGTCATGGCTTAACCCTAGCTGACAACCCAGTATCACACAGCTGCTCACTCACTCCTCCCAGCCTGCTCATCCCTGGTGAGATGGGAAGGAGAGTTGTAAAAAAGCAAAACCTCTGGGTTGAGATAAGAGCAGTTTATGATGTGAAATAAAGATAAGGATAAAGATAGTAGTAGTAGTCCCCACCATTTATATACTGAGCATAATGTTCTGTGGTATGGAATGTTCCTTTGGCCAGTTCAAGTCAGCTGTCCTGGCTGTGTTCCATCACAGCTTTTTGTAAGAGCATGGGAAAATGAGGAGTCTTTGATTTAGAGAAAGCACTGCTCATCATCCACTAAAACATCAGTCCGTTATCAACACAATTCTCATACTGAATCCACAACACAACATTGTGTGAGCTACAAAGGCGAAAACTAACTCTATCGCAAACAAAACCAGGACCAGTTTACATATCTTTAATGACTAGCATAGTCGTTATAGATCCCAAATGTGAATTTCAAACACTTTTAACACCTAGCTGATCAAAAATTTATGGTCATGCAATTATTACATTTACTTTAAAAGAAACTTGAATGCACAAGAGTTTCTTCCATCCAAAGCAACTTGATCCCTTCCATATTACTTTATTATTATTTCTTGTTTAGAGCATTAGTACAGGCAACCTTGACTACACCAAAATCTTGATAGAAACCAATAGAAAACTAATGCAACTCATAAGAATGCAAACACGTGTTATATCCCAGTTTAGATATCCATTATGACTATAAGCATGTTAAAGCAATCCATCCTGTAAGTAACACATGTATGCTATGATGTGGAACTTCATATCTGAAAAGCAGAATTACAGTGCGTTTGTCAGGAGGAAGAATTCCTGAACTGTAACAGCATGACTATTCAATTTAAGCTGGAGATTTGAGACGCTGCAATTTCACAACTTGTAGCAAAAAATGAGCAGGCATCCCTTAGTCAAATGCATACCATCTTTGTCTCTAAACTGGAAAGACATGGATTTGAGAGATGGACCACTCAGTGGATAAGGAATTGGCTGAATGGTCACGCTCAAAAAGTTATGGTCCAACTGAGAGCGTCCAAGTGGAGAAGAGTGACACTAGGTGTTCCTCAGTTCCACATTTCTTAACATGTTTGTTGGTTGCATGTCCAGTGGAATGGAGTGCATCCTCAGCAAGTATGCTGATGACTCCACGCTGTGCAGTGCAGCCAACACATTGGAGGGAAGGAATGCCATCCAGCGGAACCTTTACAGGCTTGAGAGATGGGTCTGTGTGAATGTCATGAAGTTCAACAAGGCCACGTGCAATGTCCTGCACCTGGGTTGGGGCAATCCCAAGCAAAAGTACAGATTGGTAGGAGAATGGATCAGGACTAGCCCTGGGGAGAAAGACTTGGGATTGTTCATAGACAAGAAGCTCTACATGACTCAGCAATGCACACTGGCAGCCCAGAAAGCCACCCATATACTGGGCTGCATCAAAACTGCACGACCACATCCTGGCCCTGTAGAGAGTTCTCAACAAATTAGAGGACTGGGCAATCACCAACCACATGAAATTCAACACAGGAAAGTGACAAATTCTGCACGTGGGATGGAGCAACCCTCGATGTCTGTACATGCGGAGGTCAGTAAAACTAAGACGATCCCAGGGAGACAAGAAAACTGGAACACTTTACTGGACTTAGAATTTCATATTTAAAGGGTTTAGGGTCTACATATTCAACAGGGGGTTGTAACTATTACAATTTATTACAAACAGTGGTTGTCAGGGGATGACATAAGGGAAAAATCCAGATTAACAAATTTGGGGTTTTAACAATTACCTCATGGGGAAAAACTCACTTTATCTTAGGGAATTTTCCAGGGGGGAACAGGTATTCAGGTCTACAGAATGCAAGGATTCGGGGAACACAAAGGGAGAGATAAGGTACAATAGGTCTTCTGCACAGGTTTGATGAGATCAGGGTGCGGACTCTTTGGTTTGGGTAGGGAATGTGATAACATCATGCAAGGACCCTGCTGCAGGAAAAAATGCACAGGGATGAAGTCAATGAAGAGGGGTTTTCCCAGCTTCTGTAGCCCATGGCCTTTTTCAAAGACCACTCAAATCTCTCTCTGCAGATATTATATTTTGGGAAACAACATGAACAGACTGGGGAATAAGATGCTGGAAAGCAGTACCATGGAAAGGGAGCTGGGGGTCCTGGTCGATGGCAAGTTGAATATGAGTCAGTAGTGCCCTGGCAGCCAGGAGGGCCAACTGTGTCCCGAGGGGGAGGGGGGGCATCAGGCAAAGCATCACCAGCCAGTCAAGGGAGGGAATTGTCCTGCTCTGCTCTGCTCTGGTACAGCCTCACCTTGAATACAGTGTGCGATTTTGGGCACCACAATAAAAGATATTAAGCTATTAGAGAGTGTCCAAAGGAGGGCAACAAAATGGTGGGGGCCTTGAGAGGAAGCTGTATGAGGAGCAGCTGAGGTCACTTGATCTGTTCAGCCTGGAGAAGAGGAGAATGAGGAGAGGCATCATTGCCATCTACAACCTCCTCATGAGGGTTAGAGGAGGGGCAGGCACNGATTTTGGGCACCACAATAAAAGATATTAAGCTATTAGAGAGTGTCCAAAGGAGGGCAACAAAATGGTGGGGGCCTTGAGAGGAAGCTGTATGAGGAGCAGCTGAGGTCACTTGATCTGTTCAGCCTGGAAAAGAGGAGAATGAGGAGAATGAGGAGAGGTATCAATGCCATCTACAACCTCCTCATGAGGGTTAGAGGAGGGGCAGGCACTGATCTCTTCTGTGTGGTGAACATTGACAGGACCCAAGGGAATGGCCTGAAGTTGTGTCAGGGGAGGTTTAGGTTAGATAGTAGAGAAAGGTTCTTCACCCAGAGGGTGAATGGATACCCAGGGAAGTGGTCACAGTACCAAGCCTGACAGAGTTCAGGAAGTGTTTGGATAATACTCTCAGGCACATGGTGTGACTCTTGGGGATGATCCTGTNTTGGGGATCATCCTGTCCAGGGCCAGGAGCTGGATCAATGATCCTTGAGGGTCCCTTTCAACTCAGCATATTCTGTGATTCTGTGTGATTTTGTGAAAACAAGTGTGACCAGCAATGCAAGGGAGGTGATTCTTTCCCTCTACTCAGCCAGTGTGAGGACCCATCTGGAGTACTGCATCTTGCCTCTCCAGCTTTCTTGTGAGCCTCCTTTAGGTACTGGAAGGCTGCTATTAGGTCTCCTTGGAGTCTTTTTTTGTCCAAGCTGAACAGCCCCAACTCTCTAAACCAACCTTCATAGGAGAGGTGTTCCAGCTCATTGATCATCTTCATGGCCACGTTCTGGACTCATTCTAACAGGTCCATATCCTTCTTATGTTGGGGACCCCAGACCTGGATGCAGTATTCTTTTCAGTATTCTTCTTTTAGGAAGAAAGTTTTTACTTTGAGGTTGGTGAGGCACTGGAACAGGCTGCCTAGAGAGGTTTTGGACTCCCCATCCCTAGAGTCGTTCAAGCTCAGGCTGGAAAGAGCTTCAAGTAGTCTGGGATAGTGGAGCATTCCCTGACCATGGCAGTGTGGTTGGAACTAGACGATCTTTAAGGTCCCTTCCAACCTTAACCATTCTATAACTCAGTGAAATGAAAATATATCAACACTGCAGTTTCTTACTGTTGCATCCTCGAACTTAGCAACATCAGCTTCGGCTTTCTCAGGATGTACTTTAACTGATGATTTGATTCATCACAAGACCTCCCACAGACACTACCTTTTGAAACCTTTAGCACTAAATAAATCAGGGAAGAAAGAGTTATAAAAAGTAGCATCCGTATTCAGAAGTAGGATGGCCCTCCTCAACTGAACAATGCATTGTTCTGAAATAGAGCATATATTTTTACTGTATTAAATGGCATTAATTCTCCATTAGTCTCCAGCTACTGGCTCCATGAAAAGCATGATTGTTTTGTTTTGTTCTGTTGGTTTTGTTTGTTTGTTTTTGGAATGCCCTCTCTAACACTGGAATAGTACATTAAAATAAATAGGAGAAAAACATGACAGGGGTCTGTCAACTTTTATACAAAGTATTTGATATTTTGTGATATGTCCAAAAGTACTGATAAAGAGCAATTTCCATGCATTTACTAGCCCTTGAGACAGAAACATAAATGAGGAGAAAAACTGAATTTTCTTAGAATTAAAAAAAATATTTTTCATGGGATACAGAAAGTTTGGGAAAAGACCAAGTAGGTACATCATTCCAAGATTTTTAAAAACAGAGTTGTAACATAAAGGTGCATATCCTGATATCTTTGAGTATGCCACAGGCATGTATTCATGGTCTTACAGAAAATACTCCAGCCAGGGAGCCAGTGTGTTTCATACCTCTGGGTTATCCCTTGGTGCTAATCCAAATGATTAATATCAAGAAGGTAATGCAGCACAGCCACATGCTATATAATGGTGCCAGATTAAAGGCATCAGGGTGATATAATTATTATAGTCATAAAAGAAAGATTTCAATTAAAGGTACCATAGCAGCATGCCACTAAAAACAGCACAGCAGCATACTAATTAAACTGTAAAAATCCAACACAAGCAATGTGGCTTATGCTACTTGAGGCAAGGAAACATCCAACAAAGCAGCATAATGGTATCTTAAAATCCAATAAAATAATACCAATAATATAATCATACAGTATATCAAAACAATAAATACTAAGGTAAAAGATTTCAAAGTTGTCCTCTGAATGCTATGGACATTTGTGCACAATGTAACGGGAATGTAGTTTTGAGATATTTTTTACCTTTTATGGTGAAACTAACCTGAAAGAATCCAAAATCACTTTTTTTCCCTGTTCTTAGAAAGTTACACTAAGTCTTACAGTAATATTCCTATTTTTCTGAGCTACCAGAGGAAAGTAAGTACCAATTGTGTATTGTAGTACCAGAACACCACGGGAGATTTGACTATCAGATTGAGTGAAACACACCTGAGAAAACAACTAAGCAGAGCAACGCCAACTTATACCAACTTATGGAAGATAGCTAAATTAAATATGTTGTCTTCAGAGAATCAGTTTGGAAATTAATTTCTGATGTAGAAGCTGTAGATCAGTGAGAGGACTTCATCAAGAAGAAGAACTTGAAAACATAGCTTAGAGATAAACAGTTAAAACCGACTGATGTGGTCTGAGTGCTGAAGAGCTAAAGTTTTGACTAAATAATTTACAAAATAATATAAGCAGCTAAAATTTTGACTAAATAATTTACAAAATAATATGAGCACTTCATACATAATGTCAGCAGTTTTGAGGTTCCTTAACTTATTATTTCGAAGTGTAGACTATCTTCAGCTCCTACCAACAACACTGAGAAATTAAAAACGTCGGTGCATCTGGGAATCAAATTTTCAATAGGTATCTACAGGATCAAAGGCAAGAGATTGGTAGTCAAAGATGGTGAAAATCCTTACAAGGAGAAAAGTTTCAGGATGGGGACTCTTAAAAGCAAATTTAAGAAGCTCTTAATTGATTTTAACATAAATTTTGGCTGACAGCTATGAGGTCTTCGAGAACTTGCTGCAGGTATGGGATGACTTAGAGTACAAATACTGATTTGTTTATGTTAATAAGTGTAAAACAATAAAAAAATTATGCAAATGTTATTGTTTCTTAGAATTATTGTGTGTATTTTTAATAGCCAGAAATGTATTAGTGTCTTCCACATTGCTAGCTCTGTGCTATAAGTCTGACCTTTGTCCAGTGTACACACTTGTTTTGATCTAAGTGGTCTCTAATATTATGAATTTAAATAATAGTTTATATATGCATAAAAGCAAAACAGGGATAGAAATATCATGTCAGTAAAAGACTAAAATAAATATGATTTCTATATGTAATATGTATAGAAAGGTTATTAAAAAAAAAATCTACTAAATCACAGAAATAAGACATTTCCCCAGATGACATGCGTTTGCATCTTGCACTACAGGCTATCTCCATGATGAGAAATACCTTCTAAATGCTGAACACTTGAAATAGTTTTAGTTTGATTCTAAAAGTGTGTGCACATAGAAAAATTCAAACCCAAACCAAATGGAATTGGCAACCACAAGAGACACTATAAGGAAGCTAAAAGTGGTGTTTAGGAGCCTTTGAGTTAGGTGACTTTCAAGATGTCTTGTGAATTTTCTCTGTTTTCAAAAAATTTTACAGGAGTTATTTATCTCCAACAAATAACACAAAACACTGTCCCTGGAGGTTTTTAAGATGAGACTGGATGTGGCACTTAGTGCCATGGTCTAGTAAACATGGTGGATCAAGGGTTGGACTTGATGATCTTAGAGGTCCTTTCCAACCTAGCTGATTCTATGATTCTATGATAAGAACACAAATAAAACCAAAGCTCTGGAAGAGTAGAGCTATTCTTGTTCTTTCATTTTGCTATTTATCTGCCTAATCACAGTAATGGAGAACCTGTTAAAATTTTATATTTTTCTATCCTTTAACTACATGTCAGTTTCTACACCAGTTGCATGTTTTGCTTACATATAGGAGCAGTGGTGATTTTCACATTGGAATGTCACAAAGATCTGTTCAAACAGTTTTCAGCATCTCCCGGTATCTCAACATGTGCATGAGTAGACAGAGACATTCAAAACACCCAGACCAGAAACTTTTTTAATTCACTACGAATATAGAAAATGGTATGTTCATATTAGTTTAGATGAAGAGAGTCTTCAAAATACTTGGAAGAAGATAAAGAGGGCTTGTCTCACATCAGGTGAGACCAGGAATGTCTAAAGGGACGAAAAAAGCACATTGTTCCTGCCCTGCACCCATACCATTTCTGCCCTGCTCCCCCAAGAGCGTGCTCATGAAAAGGGAGTTAGAGATAGAAAGTGTTATCACCCACATAATTGTAAGCTGTGTCCCTTTTCCTTATTTCTCTTCCTGTCCTCTTTTTACTTTTCTTTTTTCTTACCCACATGTTTAAATCTTCCTTTTAACTGCAACTCTCTACCCTTTTACCAGATTCCTGTTATTACCTCTACCCTCAGCATTGCCACAGTCTTTACTTATGTCTTACCATTCCCTGCAAGTGTTCCTGAAATATTTTGAACAATACTCATTTTTCTCCTCAGTTCATGTAATATATTCTCAAAAAACCCCCACCCTAACCTCCACTCTTTTACAAATTGTGTTGGCTTCTCACCAACTGTCCAAACCTACAGGGAAAAACCTCCCTCTCCCTTCTTCTCCCAGGGCAAAGGAAACAAAACTGTAGAAACTGAAGAGCCCGAAACCAACCAAATTATATCAATATATGTATATTTTTACAGATATTACAGTTATATATAGTTAGAATACTATGTACAATATTAGGGACCCCGAACACGCTCCCTCCCAAATGGAAAAGGGAAAGGGAAAAGGAAAAGGGAAAAAGGGAAAAGGGGAAAACAGATATGCACAATCAAAACCTGGGAGCAAACAATAAAGAACTAGTAAAAGAAAAAGCTTAGACTTTCCCTGAGATAGCAGAATTGCGCCAAATCGCCACCGGCACCCGCTGCCTCCCAAGGCCTACAAGGCCTCACTAGGCCTCACTCCTCCACACGAGTAGGACTGACAGCAGAGAACCTTTGCATTCAGACCACTGGAAGAGAAGAAGGCGAGAGCCTCCTCTCCCTTCTTATTTATACCCTCGATTACGAAAAAATCATGTGGAATACTGGGAACGTGGCCTTGGTTCCTTGGTTACAACCTGGTTACAGGCTACGTTGGTCCTTCAGACAAATTACTATTTTTCTTAGCTCCAGTGAAAGTCCAGTCAAATACTCCTTGACCTGGATGCTCTAACTGCAACATGGGATTTAGAGGTTGTCTAGTATAAATCCAGGCAAAACAGATCCTCAAAAAAAAAAAAAAAAAAATTAATTAAAAAGAAAATGGAAGGCTTGTCTCTATTCCTTGAAGGAAAAAAAAGGGTAAGGGAATATGAAAAGATGGGACCATCAGATAAGGAGAAATTCACCAACAAATTCACCTACAAAGAACTAAACCCTGTAGGAATTGGGCTGTCTGCAACAGACATTTTGCATTCTGTTTCAATTTTCTATATGTGGTACTTTAATATCAAATAAATAAATAATGGTAATAGAAGAGGGTAAAAAATACAATATCAGAACTTCCCATGCCTGAGGGTCTGAAACCATTTTCATTCTTCCAATATGTTATGAATCACAGTCCTTCACTCTTTCCCCCACAACCATACTCACTAACAAGCCTCAATATTTAAAATATATGGCAAATTAAACCCCCTTGGACTGAAATTCCTATAATGTTTATTGCATTGATTGACTTATAAGAAATTCTTCTTTTGGGTGGGATATATTTTCCTTTTCTGTTTTCTGTCTTGTGGTGCCTGCCATTTTTATTGCAACTTAAAAAATAGTTGAGCATTTTTATAAACCTAAGGGCTAGTATAAGCAGCTTAAGAAAAAAGAAAGGTAATGTAATGTTTGAGGAACAGCCCAGATTAACAGTTTTGATTGAAACTAAAGTTTTCTACCAATCAACAAAGTAGCTACAGTACAGACGATGGCTGTACAAGTTTCCCCATGCCAAGAATCTCAGCTCTGTTCACAAGGGCCCACTTTCATGGATGAGAGGGCGGTGTATTGTAAAGGCACTTTAAATTCTTGACATCTCTGCGAGAATTGCAAACAAAGGTACAGTTACTTCAGTAAGACTGTTTTTCAGCATTACAGGTATTTCATAAGAATGCTGTGTTGCATTCCTGTGGTTTAGAAGGACTAAAACTCTTTCAGAACAAAATTCAACCCTCTGCAGATGGTTTATCAATATATGTTCTTACATGACTTCCCTTCAGACAAAAGTGAAAATACTACTTTTTACCTCTTACTGTACATTAAATGATCATCGTAATTAAGGTCTTGCTAATTATAGAGGAAAGAAGGTACTGGGAAACCAGTATACTCATATTCAAAATAATTTACAAATTTTTGTGTAAGTCATGGAATTTTCATTTGTATCCTATACACCTGGTTATTCTAAATATTTATTAAAATTTGTATCTACAGGATTTTATAAAAATATGAAGGTTTCAAATCAATGAATTTTTTTTGAGAGGGTATGATGATGATGTTGTTAACATAATAAAAAATCCATACATTAAGCAAAAGAAATGAAAAAAGAAATTACAAATACTTTTTGTTTTCTTATTTGTTCCACTTTTAAGGAAGGCTTTTACTTGCCTAATTCACTAGAAAATGCATATACAGAGATTTTAAGATAAGTTTAATTTACCATATATGGAAATAAGTATGTATCTCTTTTTCTGAAATACAGCTGGTTGATTTTTTCCTTAATTTTTGAAAAGAAGAAAAGGAAATGTAGGTAAAACATACCAATTACATTTGAATTGTTCCTGGCTCAAAGAAGCTAATAGTGCCAATGATCATTGGTAGGAGGGCTCTCTACCTGCCAAGCATCTGGTTCTGTGTGACCTCCTACTGCTTACAATATTTTAAAGAGCATTTTTCTGGTTTAGTGGTTTGTGAATCTTGTGGAAGCACACACAAAAAGCCAAGCACAGCTTTTTCTTTTCTTTTTTTTTTTTTTCTTTTTTCCCTCTGAAAAAGGGGGGATGAACACAAATATTTACCCTAAATCTTAAGGGTTTAGGTAAAATATTTTTCTTCGGAAGTAGTAATGACTTGGATTATTGTTGTTCACTTTTCAGGATGTACACTTATTATCTAGAAGGAAAATATCTTCCTATGTCTTTCATGCTTTAGTTTAATGGTGTCTACATTATTCCTAATTGATGGACACTGTCAGGTTAGATAAGATGCACTGAAAATCTAACTTTTATAGCAAACTTTGGGTTTTGTTCAAGTATAGCAAATGGAAAACACATATCTTCCCTCATATTTTTAAACCCAGAAATTTATTTGAAAAATTGTATGAATATCAAAAATACTGTTGTAAAGTGTCTCAGAAAATTCATGTCACTGTTAAAGCTAATGAACAGTTCAGATACTCATAGAAAAATACAGATCTCTACTTAAAAAGGATTTTCTTTAGAAATAAACAGAATAATGTAATAGCCACATCTGAAAATAAATTAATATTTAGTGAGAAAAGAAATGCACTATTTCAAAGATTTAGTGAGAAAAGCTACAATTATGTAGCCTTCATAAATGATATCATAATGATAGTGTTTTATCTGATTCATAGAAAATGATTCAGCTTTAGACAAAGGAATAAACAATAATGAAACTCAACAATCTAAAGTTAAATGACTAAGATACTCAGCAGCATTTATGTCTGTACAATAGATGATTCTTTTCAAAGACTGAAGAAAACACTCTAGGACTGGAAGGTTTAGGGAAGTGGTAATGAGATACAGAGCCTTTCACCTCCAGGTCATTAAGTTCAATTGCATTTCGGGTTGCTGAAATTTGCTTCAGCTGATGGGTATTCAATAGTCTATTGTAAAATGAGTTGAAGGTCTCAATCCCATCTCTACTACAAAAGTAACCACATAACATTTAGCAGTCACAGAAATAATGCCTGCAGCATGTACACGAGACCCTGCCATCCCGTGTCTTCCAAAACAAGTTGCAAAGGCCCCAAATTCTGCTGCAGTACAGGAATCGCTCTCATAAAACATCAATTCTGAGACGATTTCACACAAAAGTGAAATTACATTAGTAATTAAATATGAAAATTAACAAAGCAAGTATTATTGTCTCTATTATATTTCCTATGGAAATCTGATTATTTTATGTTTCCCCACATAATTGTTTTTCAGCTTGTTTTAGGTTTTTTCACTGCTTATGCAGTGCTGTGCAGAGGTACATCCAACCTGAGAGGGGATCACACAGCTGTGCAGCCATCCAAGCACACTGGAGTTAATGAGATCTTCTGCTCTCCCCTTACACTGTTGTCCTGAAATTTTCACATCATAAATTCTGTCCTGTAGATATTCTCTGGAGTATGTTGAAAAAATTGGGAGTTATGCAAGGGAAAGTTGAGGTTAAGAAACCTAAGACATAGTGGAAGTATAAGAAATTTCTAAGAATTACAGTGCAGAAACTGTCACTACTACTAGGCTGGAGAGAAAATAATTCATCTAGGTGGTCATGGCAACATGATTTCTGTGGTTCTCTTAAATCAATTAAAATAGGATTTAACTGTTTTGGAATTGTAAATTCTTGGTTACTTTATTCTTCGAGAGATCATTTTGTTTATGTATAACATTTGCCAGGATTATTTCAGACTTGCTATTATAAATCCTTAAAGGTTCCTGAGCAATTAATTTTGTTTATATAATTTAGAAAGTTACATCACATGATCTTCTGAGGAGAAATAGCCACTTCTGGTTTAAATGAAGTAGTCCAATCACAATATAAATATAGATATTAATCAAACAATAAAGAATAGGAGAAAGAAATAACTTTACTTTCAATATCTTTATGTTTAATCACATGAAGAAAGCAGTAAAAACTTAAAAGGATCAAATGAAGAAGTGTGCTTCCTGGCTAGGGAACGCAGAAATATCCATGGCTGTGCTGGGTGATCCCTTCTTAAAAGAAGCTGAGAAAATGTGATTCCCTAAACACTTCTGAAAAATATCAGCATAATGGCTAGAGATGCAGAGTAAGTCAATAGATGTTACCTGAGGAATCAGACCAGCTAAGAAGAATCTTTATTGTTGTCTATAGCCTTCTTTATTTGTTGTTGTTGTTTTGGGGGTTTGTTTTGGTTTTTTTTTGTTGTTTTGAATGCTTTTGTCAATTGCTTGCAAAACTACATCATAAAATAAACATGGAGTCTTCATCTGTGGAGATATTCAAAACCTGGCTCACACAATCAGGGGCAACCTGTTTTGGCTGACCTTACTTGAGCAATGGAATTGGACTAGACAATCTCAAGAGGTCCCTTTCAATCTAAATGATGTGATTCTCTTTAATTTTGTAAAGACTTCCAGCACATGGACCAATACGAGGGTCTTTATTTGTTAAGAGCGCCTGTGATGTCCTGAGTTGTTTCTTGTTCTTAGTGAAATAAAGCAATCCATGGTTCTGATTTTAACATCAACTACAAGACATCAAATCTCTAAGATTTAGCTGTCCCTCATCTATCCAATCTGTGTTCTATCTTTTACCTCAATAACCTCTTTCTTTTTTGCCTACCTTACTTTCTTTTGATGTTCCTCATTAATGAATCCTTTTCTGAAATCCTTTTCTCTTAATCCGTTCCATTCTGCTCTGTCCTGATGATTACATCAGTCTTCCTAGTCTTCCAGAAAATCTTAGATGGTGTCATCTGTTCCTTCAAAAGGCCAACACACTCTTCAGAAGCAAGATAATCCAGCAGCAGAAAACATATATTAAACTCATAACTTCCCCTTGATGAGAGAATGTTGCATATAGTTCAAGAAGATGAAGTTGGTCATCTTAACAATGAAGAACAGCAATTGCACCTGCATGTGGTATGGCAGATACACTCCTATTACAGAGATATTGAAGAGGTCTGACAGGAGAACATCGTTTTCTGGATCCAGCATAAAAGCACTGTAAAGCTCGTCAGTTTTCAGGGGCACCTTTTTGTTCACTTCCCACTACAGCCTACACAAACCCATATAGTTTAAACAGGTAAATCATGATTACCTCCTTTATTTGCTGATTTGATTACGGGATGAGGAAGGGAGCTGGAGGGAAGGACTTTTGGTGTGAGTAGAAGTCAGGTGTCAGGTCTACAGAGCCCACGACTGCTGTCAGTTTGATCATAAAGGCTGTTATGTTATTGAAAGCAATTTCACTGAGACCCTGAGCTGTGAAATATTCCACGTAGCTGTTGTACCTACAGTGACTACCTGCTCAACCCTGTGTAATTGCCTAATTCCACCCCTGTGTGAGAGTACATATTAATGCAGTCCTCCTGGTTTTCTGTACAAGGACTGTGCTGTGAAGCCTCTTTCCTCTCCAAACACAAGAGTTGAAGCTGTAATAATGGTGCTCTGCAGAGCAATTCTTAAGATCTTGTGCGCTGGATGAAGTTAGAGATACTGTGTACCCTTTCTGTGGCATCTTATGATTTGTCTGTGCATCTCCAGCAGTAGTCCTTGTGGCTAATGCCAGGGACAGGTATTAAATGTGAATCTGAAATGTGCATCTTGTTGACACTGCCTAGACAGTTATGGAATCAATGAAGAATAAAGGCCTGTATGATCTTATCCACGTCTCTCACTGGAACTGCTGAAGGCAAGCTGAACAGTGAACTGCTGAAGCCTTAGAGTGCCTGTGTCTGACTGACTTCAGTGAACTTTCCCACCTCAAGACAGTTAGCACTGAAAAATGGAGTGAGAACTAGAGAGAATCTCCGTGGTGGCAGCCACCTCTTTGAGTACAGGCGTCAACTACCAGTATTTCATGTGGGTAGCTCAGTTCTGGGTTATTTTTTCAAAACCAAATGAATTATTTTCATGAAATGAAAACTTATAAAGAACTATTACATGCTGAGACACAGTCTAAATTTCTGCTTCAAAAGAATTGGTAGAATTTGCTGAGAAATAATACTCAGTGAAACACAAAAACATCCTATAGCTGATACAACCTTCTAATCAGACAGGACACTGTTCCGGATAAACCAGTAGTTTAGCCTTGTACTGATATCAATCAAAAACTGGATCCATCAACATAGTCATCTGTGATTTTGAGTTTTTCAATATCAATATGATAATAATTTTTATGTATGTAAAACCTGAAAATATTAAGTCAATTATTTTTAATATATTGTTTCATTTCTCATACATTCTACATTTTCCATAATAATTTGGTTTATTAGTGAGATAAAATCATTTTTTACTAGCATAAATTAGATAACTGCAGCAGTAACCATGAATTACAATAAATATGAAAATCTTCAATACAGGAATAGGGTAAGGTCACTTTTAAAGAAAGATATCCACAATAATATGGTTGAAACAGGAGAGGGGCTAATGCTTACAAATATTACAGGAGAAAAATGGAAAATAATTCAAATACAAGTATCACAGAAACACAGAATATTCTGAGTTGGAAGGGATCCAAAAGGATCATTGAGTCTCACTCTGAAGTGAATGGCCCATATTGAGATCAAACCCACAACTTTGGTGTTATTAGCACCAGGCTCTAACCAACTGAGCTAATCTCAGGGTCAGGTGGTGTCTGTATGTCACTGGAGTGACTGCAAGACTTGACTTACCCTAATTTTGTTTCCACAGTGTGGACAGATTATGTTTTTATGGCAAATCTTCAGCTGATAAAGAATCAAAAAATATTTAATCACAACAGAAGTGAAATTTTGCCTCTATTCTGTTGCAACCTGCAAAACTGTAGCAAAATTTGAAAGCAGACATATTTATTTTAGGTTACTATTTTCGTATTAAATATGAAATTATACTAGGAAACAAAAAAATTATTGTAATGTATTAACAGCTGCAGTAGAACAACAAAAAGTATCTTACTGAGCTGCAAAACTGCACTTCTACAGAGTGCAGGCAGACAATTCACTTTCATATAAAAGAGACAATCTCAAAGACAGAAATAAATCGAAATCCTTGACATTTACTTTAATTGGATGAGAATTTGGCTTTCAAAATATACATTTGCAAGCCTGAGTCAAAGAACAATAAACATCAAGATACATTATTTCATTCAAGTGGTTTCTTTCTAAGAAAAGAAGCTCTAGTCCATATTATTGCTATTCCAGTTGATTAACTCTTACATATCTGTTCCATTCACTTTAATTTAAATTTCATTAAATCTGGTTCTCACTAAGTTCAAAGAAACTTTTATTTTTAAACACTTCCACCATGAACCTGATTTGTTCTCATCAATATCATTATTTGGTGCATCTGAGAATGTCTTTCATAAAAGCTGCTTCCTTGAATATTATTTTCACAGAATCATAAACATTAAAAAGATAAAAGTCTTATTATACTACACCCAACCTCTCCTGTTTTCAAGGGGTTTCCTCAGGCAAATTGTTGTATGTCTGAGACGGCACTTCTCACTCCACTCGCTCTGTGGTCTGCTGTCCTCACAATTTCACCCTCACAATGTTACAGTCAGTGCTGCATAACTCTATTATTAAATCAACGAGAAAAGGTAAATTACGAAGACGGAAGATATTTTTTGAACACTGAGAGTTTTATTCAGGCAGCCTACCACAGTGCCCAGGATGGAGTTAGATGCTTGCTATGGCAGCAAGGAACAGGTCAGATCACCCAGTATTTAGTATCATCAGATTCCAATCTGCATTTTTTCACCTGTGTTAGTAATCTAAATAGTGTTGGGTGGTATTCCTAGATTCTCAGGCCAAAGGGCACAGAACAGTCTGTGCTTGTGCTATGCCATACTCTTTTAACCTCCAGAAAAAGTCTGCCACGTGGAAACTACTGTAAGTAACTAGTCATATCCTACCCACTTCCAAAGTTCTTCCTGGGAATGATTTCTGGGAGTGCTAGCTGACAAATGAGAACCTCCCCAGTGGTGAACTGAAAATTTTTACCAGACCAAACTTTGATCCTAATGAAATTATTTATGCTAACCTAAAAAGGCTTTTTCAGCTAAAATGCTTGTTTTTACAGTTCATTTTCCACGGGGGGGGGGGGGGAAAAAAA
>VXAY01005016.1:167786-198023 GCA_013399855.1 Oxyruncus cristatus
GGGGGGGGGGGAGAAAAAGTACCCACATTTGACTTTTCTGCAGAGGCAGTAAGAGGAAGGTATCAACGCGATTGTGCAAGGACAAATCTTTATCTCCTTGTTAATAACTTGAATCACCAAATCAATTTCAGCGTACGTAAAGGATTAATCATTTCTGTGCACTAATTATTATTGAATGCCGTCTTCATACTTCTGTTGACAAATCAGTAGTCTTTTTTTCTTTTGAGAAGTATTGACTCCTATAAGATTATTTTGCATCTCCAAGGAAAAAACCTAAGTCAAGCTATGAGTCTTTTCTCCAGAATCTTTTTAAAAAGTTCAAACATAAGATAGGAATATTTGAGAAGTGATTTAAACTTTTTGAATTGGAAAGGTCTTTTAATATTAATATCCATAATACTGAATCTAAATGTTAACATAGTCAATACATATTCAGTACTCTAGATAATTAAGGTATTTTTCTTCAAAGCAATAATAGAAACTAAAATTGACAGTTAAGGACTAATGAGAGTTAATACTGAGAAAAGGGAAACTGAGATGAAGACAAAACTACAGGTAAAAGTTATACTTTATGTGTGACAACCAAGCTTGAGGAAATTCAAAGCATACGGGATCCAAAACTACAAGAAGATATAACTGAAGAGTTTCACAGACTGAAAATAAATAATGGTTGAGAACAAAGGCTGCAATTTCTGTCATTATTCACTGAACAAAATTCCTATTAATAAATAATACTGGCAGCTTTTGTAGAACAATGACTGAAAAATTTTCCCTCCAAAAAGAAGAAAATTACAAATATGAGAAATGCTGTAGAGAAACACCAGCTTTATTGCATTTAATTTTGATAACTCTGCTGTTCAAAAGTCAGTATTTCTATGTGTGCTCTGAAGTTCTAAAGCTTAAGTTCACTTCCTAAACTTTGTTGTAGAACTTAAAGTTATAGATTCAAATATAAATTATCTGAGCAAAAGGTTCCCAGTGTATAATCTTCTCACTCCTTTTTCACCTTTCCCAGAGTTGTCTACAGGTCAGAAGTATCAACATTTTTGCACTAAACATTTTTTGAACTAAAAATGTAATCACATTCATTATTGGCATAAGTTGTTTGGGTTTTTCTTTTACTTATTATACACGGCCACAATTACTTCATTAGTGTCCAAAATGCTCATTTTGGAGATTTATTCTCAGAATTGAGATTGAAGATTTATTCTCTCAAACCAATCCATTAGTGCCTGCAGAGGAAATGAACTAGAGTGCTCTTCATGTTCATCTATACAAACCGAGTATCTGGGAGGCCTAGAAAAGCAGTGCTCATGTGAGGTGGAAGATAGCAGAAAGTGGAGTTGCCTTCTCCCAGCTCATGGTAGTGTAAGGCTGAACACTGGCAGCAACACAAAATCATTCAAGCCCCTTCAGTAGATCTGCACACTTGCAGCTCAGACCAGTCTTGTTAAAAGAGGAAAAGGGAAGGTGTCTCATCTGTATTTTTTAGAAATCCAGTCTGCAGAAAATTTAGATAGCATTTTCAGGACGGGGGAGGAGAGGCAGCAGATGAATTATGCATCCAAGGAGGACACACATGATTAAGTAACAGGAGGATGGGGAGTATGAAGGGAGGCGTTTGAGACTGTGGGAGAGGACAACGAAGTGGAGATACCAATCACCTCCCACAAAGATTTGGAGATGAGGATGATGTTAGCAATTTAAAACTTTCAATACTAGCCCTGTGTAAAAAAGAGTAGGAACAACTTGTTGATTACTGCAAGGAGGACTTGAGGTTGAATTAATTCATTCTAATATAGACCTAAACAGTTCCTATTTGTTCTATCCAGGAAAGAGCAAATGCATAGGCTACAACCAGATTGGATTGCTGCTAAGGATGACAGAGTTAAGATTGCATGAGAATGTTTCGTATTTCAGTATTTCCTGGATTTAAAAGTCTGAATATGAAATTTTGCATTTCTTAATTTACAACTGTTTTCATTCAGTTTGATTATGTGTTCTGGAAGAACATGTAATATCATTCCACAGTCTTCCTTCTTTTTAGTAATTGAAGGTAATTTTTAAAGTATCTGTGAAATAAGGTGTAATCAATCAATCTTTATGCGCCTTTTCAGTTAAAATAACACACATTTTACAATATTATTTTTTTCACAAATAATAGAAATAGGTAAGTTTTATTTTAAGATAATTTTTGCTTAATTCTAATGTTTCAGGGTTTTTTTAAACCTCAGACCAGCTGCTTGCCAAGTATCTACCTACTATGCTGTAATCAAGCTTTAAGCATATCAAGCTACCAATTTGAGCTTTTCTGTACATCTGCAAACAGTGACTGTCTTCCAGTCTTTTTATCTGAAGAGACTGCTTCATGGTAACTCCCATCAGAAACTCTTAAGCCTGAAAATATTCTGGCTTTCTTCAAGCATTATGAAGGTAGATGCTTTCCTTGCATAATAATACTCAGGAATTTTCCTTTATTGAAAACATGTCATAAACAGAAAGCTCTAACAAACACCAATTTAAAGAATGAAAATCAAGCTTGAAGACAGGCTTTCATGTGTCTGTCAAGAAAAGTTTCTTCTTCAGTCTTTGCACTAATTAGGAGGAAAAAAATCAGCTAAGACAGTAATTTGTATTACAGAAATTTCCTGAAATTTTTTCATGTGATCATATATCTTCAAATGGAACAAGAATGGCAAATGCTGAAGGCAACAAATTTTAGGATTAACGTTATCTTTTATAAGGGCATCGAAATATCCAAATCAGTGAAAACACATCCATTTTTTTTAATGATTTTTTTTTAAAGAGCAAGAATATACACCACTCTGAGGCCAGAACATAGCCATTCTTATTAATGACATTGAAGTAAAAAGGGCTGGTTGAGGTGTTTATTTGACATGCCATGTTACCAATACCTGTAGTGCAGAAGATGAGGGTTGTAGGGAGCCCTTATAATCCCTTTACCATAGGGTATGAGCAAGTGAGCAGAAAGGGCAGGAAAAGCAAGCGAGGCACTAACCTACCCAACTTCAGTGAGTCACTGTTGATATGGAGTATAAGACACTCTAGTGATTCGATGCATAGGACAATGAAGCTTTGTTCCTCAGGTAACTGCTTGGGGCAACCTGTAAGGTTTAGCAGCTTAGCAGCAATCATAATTGTTTGAAATGATCTTTAATATAAAAATGCATCGTCCAAATGGATTGCCTTAGTATGCCTTTTCTAACAAGTATTCTTCATTTTGAAGAACCAAGGCTTTCCCCATAAGGTAATATAAGGTAGGTTTTGCAAGCACATTGCTTATTCCAGAATGCAGTGATATATTTTAGTCTTGAATACAGCACTGACATAGGGAGTTGTCCTGAAACAGGTCATAGCATAATTTAATCTGCAAAACCAATTCATATCAAGTTGCCTACAAAAATTTCTTAATCAGCAATCAACCTTGCAAAGAAGAACTATATAACTTTCTTTTCCAAATTATCTACTTTATATCTTTTTATAAGGAAATGTAATACTTCTAAAAAAATAGTATTTCTTCTGATTTTTTTATTTCATTGCTATTAAATTAACATTTTGTGTGAAAGGTACCTCTCCTTCACCCTATGTTACTGATCATTTTAACCATGAAAAGAGCCAGCTAAAGATTCTCTCATTTATTCTGTCTGCATCTGTCATCTTATCATAGTCTAAAGGAAAAAAAGAGTATATTAGTGTCACTTGTCGAAGCTACTGAACACACAGTCAAACCATGAGCTGGGTGTAACAGTTGCCTCAAGATCAAAGCTGGCAGTCTGCAACCAGATCATGGTTCATAATTTGAGTGCCACTAATTTCTATTATAAAGGCAACAGATAAACTACATTTTAAAAAAGCTTTTTGCTTTACTGGCAGGACAGATTAGGTTTTCCATTTATTCTGGGACTGCAAATGTAGCTGTTGCTATAGTAACTGTATGTCTCTCGAAGAGTAAATAATTGTGTTAAATGGCTAAATAGCAAATAGGTTTATGGCTACACTGGTACCAAGGAACTGGAATATGATAAATTTTTAACTGTATTTTTCAAGATCATTTGCACAGTAACCATAATGTGTCCCATATGGGAACTAGAAATATTTTCTATTGAGTCTTTTTAGAGCCGTACAGTTGTGCACTGAATGACTGACAAATTTTCTGAATCTCAAAAAATTCAGGATGCATGTTAGTTTAATATGAATTTCTATTGCAATACTCTACAGTTCTTTCCAAACAAATATCATAGGAAAGTAATGAAAACATTTCAAAAGACTTTGTCAGAATTAGGCCCCTAGGTTTAAAGATTAGAGCAACTAAATTGACTGCTGGTGACTTGAAAAAAATAAAAAAGCCATGTAAAAATCCATGGACTTTGTCTCCAACATGTTTTCATTAGAAAAATATTTTTGCTACAGGCAATCCAAAGTAACCAATTTATACTGTATATTTCTATAGGAGATTTGGAAGAAAATGTCTTTGACCTAACCACCTTAAAGCTCCAACATTTACTTTCTATAAACTGATAACTGTTCTATGATTTGATGATTCTATAATTTAATTCAGTACTATTACACTCACACTACACTCCACACACCCTCCTTCCACCTAAGATAAAGAGACAAAATACAAGGAATAAATTTGCAGTGTTGCCTTTCCCATAGACTAATGAAAGATTTTATTTTTGAACCTTCTCAGGGTAAAGGTGTTTGCTAATGTTTATGAAATAATAATATAAGCAAAAAGACATTGGATCATCAGTCAAGAATAGGAAGAAACCCTCTGTCTATTACCAGATGGTTGATCTCACAATGCCATATATAGCCTGCTATTGGTCTGTAACAGACAGTACTGGGCTACATTGTCTTTGGCACACAAATTTTCTGCATTATAATTTTAAGCAATTTAAAAGACACGCTTAAGTTAATGGTTTTTTTTTAATTCAAGAAAAACACTCTTACTCAAGCTTAAGGCAACACAAATCAGAAAATACTTCAGATATATAAATTGAGAGATTATAATCTTATTAGATAAGTAAATTTAGTCCCTCATTGTCACACTTCAAAAAAATATTGTTAACTACACTATATTAATTAAAAAAAATGTATCATGTTACAGATAGTCATGGCTGTTGTGAAAGAATCACGATAGGTGAAAGTTTCATGAGTACTTTAGCACAAACCCCTGAAGCCTTAGGAAGTATACATCCATTAAAGAATCATGGAATCATAGAATCACTAAGGTTGGAGAAGAACTCCAAGAATACCAAGTCTAAACTTTGACCAAACATCACCATGTGAACTAAACCATAGCACTAGGTGCTACACCCTGTTGTTTCTTGAACTCTTCCAGGGATGTTGACTCCACCACTTCCCTGTGCAGCCCATTCCAATGCTTGAAAACTCTTTCAGTGAAAAAATTGTTGTTATGGTTTAGTTAAATTTCTTCATACCATCATGTGGTTTTGGAGAAGCGGGGGCGACCTCCCCCCATCCAGGGTGGAGGGTGGGTGTGGTGGTTTTGATTCTGGGCCTTCCTTGGTAACCAGGTTGTAACCAAGGAATCAAGGCCATGTTCCCAGTATTCCATATGATTTTTATGTAAGCAAGGGTATAAATAAGAAGGGAGTGGAAGCTCTCCCTCTCTCTTCTCTTCTGGTGAGGTTCGGGAGCAGTGGGTCTCTGCGTTGGTCTTGCTTATCTATCAGCTGAGGCCTGCAGCGACTACTGGTCTGCCACACGGGAGATTGGAGAGTGCCAGCTGTGTCAGATGATCCTGTTTTTTCTAAGGGACATGGTGAGATTAATTTTTGCCAGTTCTTTATTTTGCTAGTTCTTAGTTTTTGATTATGTATATCTGTTTTTCCCCTTTTCCTTTTTTCCCTTTTCCTTTTCCCTTTCCCTCCGGGGGAGGGGGGTGTACACGGGATCCTGAATATTGTACATAGTAGTCTAGCTGTATATAACTGTAAATATATGCAAAAATATATATTTTGATATGATTCGGTTGGTTTTGGGTTCTTCAGTTTCTATAGTTTATTTTTCCTTTGCCCCAGGGGAAGAAGGAAGAAGGGAGGGGGAGGTTTTCCCTGTGCACTCGGACAGCTGGTGTGAAGCCAACACAGTGGGGTTGGAAAATGCCATGAGAACTTAAGAGAATAAAACTGCTGCCACGATGGGAACTCACTCTCTGTTTACTGGGACTGCATCTGAGAGGGGGTCGCAGACTACTGCACCCCTAAAACTGCCCCGCAGCCCAGCTTTCACCAGCCAGGGGAGTCCCCTTTGTGTGGTGAGCCCTGCTGCCCCACATGGACCTGCCCCTCTGCCAGATCCCACGTGGCAACCGTTGTGCTTCCTATTTTGTTGCTAATTGCCTAGGACACAGCAACCATTCCCGGTGATTGGAACCACAGCAAGCTTCCTGCTGCAGCTTCCTGCTGCAGTTTCACCTGGGAGTCATGTCACTACCGCCACCACCGCCAGCTCCGCCACCATTGTTGCCACTCACAGAGCAGCGACTCTGCCCCAGCTACATCGTGATCACGTGACTGTGTCAGGACTGCGTTGCCATCTTGGTGGTATAGAGTTGAAAGAGTGCTTTGAGGTGACTTTTTTTTTTTTTTTCTGTTATTGTTTGGTTGCTGCCTTATTTTGTTCTCTGTTTTTAGTAACATTTTTATTCATTTTCATGCTCCGCTTAAACACCTCATAATTTCAAAAAAATGTCTTTATTTGGGAGGGTGGGGCTCTATTCCCTTGGAGGTCCTACCTCCTGGGATACATTTTCAATAAACCAAGACAATTCTTCCTAATGTCCAACTGTGGCTCAACTTGAGGCCTTTCCCTCTTGTCCTGTTGCAGGTTGCTTGGGAGAAATAGGCTTACTACAACCTCCTTTCAGGCAGCTGTAGAGGGTGATAAAGTCTTCACTGAACTTCCTTTTCTCCAGGCTAAATAACCCCAGTTCCCTCAGCCACTCCTCACAAGACTTACTCTCTAGACCTTTCATCAGCTTCATTGCATTTCTCTGGTCATGCTGCAGTACATCAATGTCTTTCTTGAATGAGGGGCCCAGAACTGGACACAGTACTTGAGATGCAGCCTCACAGGTTCTTGTATTTTATCTGTGTAGTATTACACCTGTATGGATCTCAAAACCTGTTTCCCTCTTTAAATGGGCTATAATACGGGAGTTGCCAAGCATTTAAGTCTATTTTGGAGTTTTTAAGGTCTCAAGATCAAGTCTGTCTGGCTATGGAGGACAATTATTAAAATCTGTTTTTTCAGGAAATTATCATATATCTGATGCAATGTTTTAAAACCAATCATCAAATATGCAACATCAGAGAACATAACAAATACCTTTTCATGTTTATAGGGAAATTTTAACTTTATTAGAAAAGTTGTTATGGGAAGTTGGCAGCTCTGAAGAGACAGACTTTGGTTCCTCTGTGTGGACCAGAGTGCAAGAACAATGCAGGAGACTGAGCAAACTTTATTATATAGTCAGTGCTTGAATCTCAACACGTTTCAAGACTGTTGCAAGATTTGTCTATCTAAATTAACTGATTTCAAGCAGTCATGGAATAATAATCACCAGCACAGAAGTATAAAACATAGTTGAGTTGTCTGTAACAGAGTAAAATGGCTCTGGATTCAATAACACAGCCTACATTATTGTCCCGGTTCTGACCAGGAGAGTGTTAATTTTTGCAGTAGTCGGGAGGGAGTTTACTCTATACCACCTCCTGTCATCCTCGGGAGAGGGATTAAGGGACTCTCTTCCGGATAGATGGGATTCCTTCCTGAGGAGAAAACATGGCAAATGTAATGGCTCATTATTGTTTATTGTCAGGACTTTCCATGTAAATCCCTTCTTTTCTTATACTTTTTGTTATTAATATTGCTGCTGTTGCTGTTTGCTTTCTTATCTTATTGCTGTTTCCAGTAAATTGTTCTTATCTCAACTGACGGTGTCTTTTGTGCCTCCTACTGGATTGGGAGGGGAAGCAGTGCATGGGTTTAGAGGGAATAATAAATTGGAAAATACCAGTCTTAAACCACGACAACTGTGCATAAGAATTGCCAGAGATAAACATATATTTTTCAGCAAATGAAGGATAACTACTGGGTAGGCAACACAATCAAAACCTACAAGTAAGAGGCCATACCTTTCTCCTGAATGACAGCTAACAGCAATGGGACAGGGACTTATACTGAAAGAAAGTTCACTGATCTAGACTTCTTGGGATTACCTTTGGCATTCCATTTGGCAAGAAAGACATAAATTGACAAGCATCCAAACTTACACTCTACAGAAATTACATTATTTCATGCAGTAATATAGCTACATTAGTAATTAGTTCTTCAATAAATCTTTTGGGTGAATGTCATTTGATTCCTGTGACTTATTTAAATTTAATTTCTTGACTTATTCCATCATCTGATACCTTCACTATACGTAAAAAGCAACCCATTAGGATGCTACGTCTCCATTATGCTCTGTAAGGACCCATGCAAAAGAAATGCTTCAGGTTTTCTGTAATCCCTTTATCCTTTAAGACAGAAATCCTTCCATATGAATCCCTAATTGCATTCTATATTTGCTAGCAATGAAGTCAACATACGTCATTCTCCTGTCAGACTACTATTCCTGATATTTTAAAACAGGTTTTTTTGTCCATCTTTTGTTCTTTATCCGTGCATCACCTAGAACAATAAGTTATATCATGAATAGCACAATAAGAAGTTAGATCATGAATCACGTTCCTATAATCGGTGATGAAAAAGACAATAATTCTTATTTTTAGTTTTAGATATTGTCTTAAGCTGTTACCTTAAATATCTATTTACATTAACTTCATAATGAGCCAAATTTCCTTTTATAAATCTTCTTTTGAACCAGATGCATTTATGATTCTTTTATTTTTGTTTCTTTCACATTTTTTTAGCATTTATTTTTAGTGTGATCTGTAGGATTTTTCCACTATTCCTTTGACTGAAGTTAGAGCTGAATCAGATTCTGAGGGTTTTTTTCGTTTTGTTTTTGTTTTTGTTTTTTTTTTCTTTTTCTTTTTCTGCTAACAAAGTAAAATTTAATTCCTCTATGTCAGGACTAATTGACATAAATTTTGTTTTTATTATTTCATGTTACTCAGCAAGTCCTAGTAAGTTCATGAGAAAGTGTGTTTATAGTATACTTATTTATTCTATGGTATAATGTTTTGAGGTAAAACTTGCTATGCAACTGCAAAAGGGTTAATTATTCTTTTGCTGAATTTAGTGTGATAACCTATTTGCAGAAATAGCTTTTCATATCTGTTAAAAGAGCTGTTCCAACTTGCAGCCCTTCACAATAAAAACTTTTAAACCAGTAGGGCTTAGAAAAAAACTCGATTTTATTAATGGGGTGGTAGAAGTGCATCTTGACAAATCTGTTTAAAATATATCAATTGTGAAAATGTTATTTAAAAATCTTTGAGGCAAGCTACTCCAAACTGACACTTTTTTTAAATAAATGTTGTCTAGGAAATGTTACCGTCTATGGTACCAGTATGGTTTCATAGCTTATATGTTTTTAAAGGAACAGATTTCCTTCAACTAGTGTATGAAAAGTGTCAACTGATTGGCTTAAAATAACATGCAGCAGGATATCAATCAAGTGCTTCAGCGGTATTTAACAATTAATACTTTTTGGAGATACTCAACACTTCCACATAGGATATACTTTGTTGTTTAAAATTATTTTGGGTATATCACATTTCAAAGAGAGATGTTTTCTTCGTTTCATGTCAGCTAGAATCAGTTGTCAGAGGTAACACCATCCAAACAACTGAAGAGACTTTCAGGGCAGATACTGCTGGGAAGAGCTCAGAGGAAAGACAATGCCAAGTTTATAGAACAGGGAAGTATGATAGTTTTTTATTTCCACTGCTCAGCTGGGTCTCTAATGTAAAATTAGCTGCTTGAAGCATGGTGCAAGTTCAGCCAAGGCAGCATTTTCAGTTAGAACCTGAGAACTGATCATGGACTTTCCCTTGTAGCTGTATACATTTACATCTTCAAAGAAGGTTTTATTTTATCAAAGCCTAAGCAACCAGCATCTCTTGTTTCAATTTTAAGTTGTGTTTTCTAGTGCTTGTTTTTGTTCTTTTTATTCTCTTTCAACTAATTTTATCCTGGTGAGACGTGGAACTTGGATTTGAGGAAGAGAATGCATGATTACTGATTATTTCCTGGTTTCCAAAGAAAATCAGATTTACACAATCAGTGTTATGTCTCTCTTTCTGTCTGCGCACCCACAATAGCATTTAAAAGTACTGGTCAATTCAAATAAATCTGACAGGAAGTAATAGCCTCAAGCATATTAACAACCAGTAATTCTAATGAAAATTAGTTAGTGAAGAGCTGTTATTTGAGTATAAGACAGAATTTGCTAATGCCCACATGGACAAACTACACTTAGGCCTCACCTCTCGTTAACCACCATAGAATTAGTTATGAAGCACATATCCATAACAAACTAAGTTTGGTGTCATGCTACTTATGAGGGTATTTAAATCCTAGACTTTTATGTTAATACACCAATCAGCTGCAAAAATATAATTCTGCTTTTCATCGACTTCTCAAGTGTTTTTCCTAACATCCTAGCAGACGGTACCATTGACACATTCGAAAGAATCTCACTTGAGCTTATTTAGTAGGCAAAATCCTAAAAATGTGATGAATAGCTTCTGCCAGAAACCAAGAAGGAAGATATTTGCTCTCTAGCACTTTTTTTCAATGTTCGCAATGTGGACTTCTACAATGTTCCATTTCCTGGGGGCTGGATTCAACGAAAATTTATTTCTCTTCATATCCAAAACTACTTAATTACAGTAATGAGAAAAAAAAATTAAAATAACAAACTTATTTTCAAATTATCAAAGCCACCTATCCCCAAAAATCTGATTTTAAAGAAATATCATTAATATAAAGTTGCAGGATATGGACAGGGCTACTACAGTAGTCTTTACTGAAGTCAATAAAAGCCTTTTTGACATGTTTGTGGTATTTTCTCAGAAAACAATATAAACAGTGTTTCGGGTAATTTGCCACTTAGTGAGAATTTCAGAAAAGTACCTGAAGGTTTTTCAGTGCCTGCCTAATTCCATTCAGATTTACAGTGAAGGTGCTGAGGCACTGGAACAGGTTGCCAAGAGAAGTTGTGGATCCCCCATCCCTGGAAGTGTTCTAGGTGCATGTGGATGGATCTTTGATCAACCTGGTCTAGAAAAAGGTGTCCATGCACACGGCAGAGGGGTTGGTACTAGATAATCTCTAAGTTCCCTTCCAGAGAGAACCTGGAGTATTGTGTCCAGTTCTGGGCCCCTCAGTTCAGGAAGGATATTGAGGTGCTGGAGCAGGTCCAGAGAAGAGCAACCAGGCTGGTGAAGGGACTTGAGCACAAGTCCTATGAGGAGAGGCTGAAGGAGCTGGGGTTGTTTAGCCTGGAGAAGAGAAGGCTCAGGGGAGACCTCATCACTCTCTACAACTACCTGAAAGGAGGTTGTAGCCAGGTTGGGGTTGGTCTCTTCTCCAAGGTAAACAGCCGTAAGACAAGAGGGCATGGCCTTAAGCTGTGCCAGGGGAGGTTTAGGTTAGATATCAGAAAGAAATTCTTTACAGAGAGAGTAATCAGCCATTGGAATGGGCTGCCCAGGGAAGTGGTGGATTCTCCATCCCTGGAGGTTTTCAAGATGAGGCTGGACGTGGCACTTAGTGCTATAGTCTGGTAACCGCGGTGGTGTTGGATCAAGGGTTGGACTTGATGATCTCAGAGGTCCTTTCCAACCCGTCTGATTCTATGATTCTATGATTCTATGATTCTTTGATTCTACAATAGCCAACTTTCCTAGAGTTAAACAAAAGCTCAAGATAGTTTTTTATTTATGTTGGTTTATATTGCTTTATAAAACTACAAATAAAACTACAAATAAACAAACCCCCCAAACAGTTCTACCATGAACATGGGCGCAATCAGAATCTTAAACACAATTTGCGAATAATCATTTGTCAATTTGTCAATTTGTCATTTGTCAGTGCTTTGAAAAATAATCAAGGCAATCTGTATTATTCCAAAATTGAAAGTAAAGACATTTCTTATTAGAAAGGTGAACTTTTACTCACACAAAACTTTTTACCTGCCTTTGAGGTAATTTCAGAGTGGTTTTCTAGTTATGGAATAATCCCTAGAAGTCATAAATGATGTAGTGTAAGTAAGCAGACAGTGCTTAAGCATTTAAGAATAAAAGCAATCATGGACTGCAATGTAGGGTATGATTTTCTTGATTCAATGTTAGGGTAACGTATCTTACAATATCAGTACTAGAAACAACATTTCACATCACACTTTAAAGTTTGGAAGGATCCTGTTAGCTTTTATTTTAATTTGATCAGAACATGCATAATATACAAGAAGTTCTACTAGTGAGAAAATGATTTATGTCCTTTGCAGAAAACCTATTTGACAACTAACATGGCTGTTCCTTTACAACTTTGGAATACATGCTCAGCAACAGTTTAAAAATCAGCCATTGTGTTCAACAACAGGAAAGTTTGATTTCTTATTTCATCTTTGCTACAGTTTTAGAAGTAAAGAGAATTCACCATGATTAGGACCTATAGTCCAGCAAACATTGTAACAGTCATAAAGTAGTATTATAAATCATGCAGTGTCAGGAGTGTGAACCTATAAATAGTGATTAAAACTACGTAGCCAAGGAAAAATGTAACAAAGAACATTCCAGGACAACTGAGATTATCTGATTACCTAAAAACATATGACAAATTACTTTAACCTCACAGAAAACCTACAGCCTATATTTTAATTTATTCAATGTTTAGCTTTTTGTCATCTCAGTTTTACAAAAAACAACTTAAATACTTCATTAAACCTTCACCATTAACCTAAACAATAAAATAGATGTTATCATCATCTGTGAAGATACTTAAGTGTCTGTGAAGACACTTAACATCATCCTAAACCTCTCTTCTTGTAGACTCCTGTGCATCTTAAAACATGAGGAAAAGATAAAAGATATGGTTAACCACAGTATAAAAGCTTCAGGACAGAGTTCAATTGACCAACACTGACACAATTCCATTGTGTCATAAAGAAATTAATGAAACTATTTACTCATTAATTTCTGCTACCAAAGTCAAAAGCTATTAATAATGGATGTTGAAGAGAAATAGAGATATTTCACCATCAAATGGTGACCTCACTTAGAAACCTATGGTTAATGTGGTTGTTTTCTGAACAAACCTATCAAAAGCGAAAGAATTGTGATGTGTCTACACACACTTTTGAAACAAAGTTTAGCTAATGCAGTTCCCAAGAGTTTGCTTATTAAATGAAGTTTGCATTAAAAGTTCCTGCAGAAAAACAAATTTTGAACTGTTCTGAAGAGACTATTTGACAGACTCCAGATATGAACCCACAAATCCTCATGTATCTTCTGAAACCCAAGAAACATGCAAAATTAGGCCACAGGATGAAAGTTAACTTAATGCATAATCTTTAATATATCCCATGCCAAAACCAAAGTCAACAGTAAGGGAAAGATATTTAAAAATCTAAGCACTAAAGGAAAATAAATACACACTGTATAGTGTACTTCAAATTATTCAGTGGTAAAGAATGATGAGAAAGAGCCATTGTTTTACATAGAGATGTATTCTGAAGTAGCTATCAAAAAAAAGTATAGAGGAATTAAGGAATGAAGTAGTCAATGTACAAAAAAGAAAGAGGGGAAAAAGTTGAAAAAAAATTAGGTTCTATCAAAAAAAAGGAAAAAAAACATAATCTCAACAAAAAACTACTTCACCTGACTTTGTGTTTGAAAAGAACACACCTAGATCAGAACACCCAAGACTGAAGGACCTTGAATTGGTCTGCCTGAGCAATAATTAAGACATTTACTTATATTTTACAATTACTGTTGCTTTCAATTAAAAAAGATCCTACAATAGTCAATACAAAGAAAAAATAAAAGGAAAAATGTATAAACACATTCTAGTCCAACAAAGATGACTTGAATATATTATGTCCGAAGATTTCGAATGCCTGTAACAGAAAAAAATTCTGGCTGCAGTATAATCTAACTTCATTCCACCAATACCGCTCTCTTCCTCACAACATCAATGTTATCTCTAATTCGATGAGACACATATTTACAGGAGAAATTTTTATCGATCATAAAATATTCCTTAACTGCTTAGAGATAGTGGGCTTATGGATGACTCCATAGAGGCTATTGCAGGTTAGTTGAGAAATTTTACACAGAAGATTTCCATAAACAATAACTCTGATATAGAAGATTTTCAAATAGAAGACCCTCAGGGATCTATGCTTAGGCATCCTTTTTTTTTTTTTTTTTAATTCCTTTTTTCTTTGATGTTTTGATTATTACATTTTTAACGTAAAGGAACAAAAAAAGGACAGACATCAGAAGTACCAAGAAATATATATAATTATTAGATCAATAAACAATTCAGCAATTCTTAGAGGACATTCAAGTAACCTTCGACAATAAAAAGACTACACTATATGTGAAATACAGATCTTAAGGGATAGTTAACATTCTAGGCAAATAAAAGCATATTGGTAATGTTGATTTAGGTCTCTTAATTTTGTTCAAAATTACCTCCACAGATCATGGACTTAAAGAATAGCAAAGAGAACAAAAGCAGCACACAACAAAGAAATGTACATAAAAGCAACAGCAATAAATAAAATAAAAACTGGGAAACTGGAAAACTGAATAGATAATAAATGAATAAGTAAGTAGAATGGCAATATTATGTCAGCCCTTCACTAATCAAACACTAACCCTGAAATCTAATATGTAATGCAAACAATATATGAAAAAATTACCACCAATCAGCCTGTATTATCATCTCCATGTGTAGCGTTGTATTGAAATAGATCACATATTATCTATATTTCAAGACCTTGTCACTTATTTGTTACTGCACCTCCATATTTTTGGAAAAGGAGTAACATGTTGCAAAATAAGTGAACTCATAGCAAATCTGGCCTGGTCCACACTCTCAGGACCATAACTATTCCATTTTATTGGAACAACCTATTCAAAATTTTTTATCTGCATTAAAAGAGCAACTAAACATTGAGTATCAGATAGATAAGTGCATGTGTCCCTTTCTCTGCAAAATGAATTTTTACCAAGTATGTCCCATATGGCATTCAATTATGTATTATGACATCTTTGATCTAGGTTATTGGCAGTGTCAAGTCAAACTTTAACAAGGTGTAAGGAAGGATAATCAGCAATGAGGTGATTCTAAAATGAAATTAATATCTAAAGGGATCTTTATTTCACCTCCTTGACTACAGAAAAAATAAACTGTGAATGTTCTCTTTTTGTCATGAGTTCAATACTTGGGCACCATATAGTGCAGATCAAAAAAAAAAGAATTTTCAAGAGAATAGATCGCTCTGCAAAACATTCTGCTCACCTGTAACAAAATTTATATTTAAGTATCCCTCTGGTGGCATCAGAGAAGCTGGAATCCTAAGACAAAAATTACTTTTGTAAATTTGTGCTTATAAAATTTCTTTTCCACCACTGTAATCAGTTAACTACCCAATCTGGCAAGACTGTTAATATTTTTTTTTTATTTATATAAGTTTGCCTGTATTGAGTTCTAATGATATGATACATATCATAGCCCTCCTTTGATTTATTCTATCATTTTTAAAAGCCTAAATTTGAAAATGAAGTGTTTTATTGAGTCAGCTTCTACTAATCAAAAAAAAAAAACAAAACAAAACAAAAAACTAACCAACTCAAAATGTCAGAATTGCAAGATTTCTTTTTAATTAAAATGTGGAAAATTCAGAATAACTTCATAAACTTGGTTACTTTGTTGGAACTGAGACATCTGTACATAAACTCCAAAGCAGTCAAAGCAGTCCTGTGAATTTACTTTCCTGCTCTATGAAAAATGCTTTTTATTTAAAATTGCTCATACAATTTGAATTATAAATCTATCTAAATTATTTAAAAAAAAGTTCCTAATTCAAACCCCTGTGTTTCCAAGGCATATCACAGACTATTTTAAAAATATAATTTAGAAAATGATGGGGAAAAAAAGAAACAAACCCAAAATATGGTTCCTGTATTAACAGAGAACTACATTCAGTTATTTAATACCAGTTCTTATGCAACTTGATGAATTTTTTTCAAGTGTGTTAAAGAAATAAAACAGAATCAGAGAACAGTGTCATGACATTTTTATAACATGAAAAAGATATAAAAATTTTAGTCAAACAGAGGAAAAAATGTAATTAAGGAATTTAGTCTACTAAGAGTGTCCAGTATAATTCTATTGCAAACTCCTAGCATTTAAACTAGAAAACAACCGATGCATTAAGAAATCTATAAGGCTAGTGATTTCCAGACCACTAGATGTCCTGACCTTGCCAGTGAGCTTTTTAGATGAGGTTAATCATAAGGTGGATATCTACATCTCCAAAAGTAGTTTTGGGCTTTCTGTGTAGTCAATTGGGAGCTAATGGATACAGACAACAGAATTTTTGAAATTAGTCATTTTATCTTTAAGAGGCTTTAAACTGATCAGGTTTGTTAGAGACCTAAGTTACAGGCTTTTCAGACTACATAAAGGGACCTATAAAGGGAGTCAAGTGGCTTGTAGAAGCACTTGCTATTTAAAGAAAACAGTTCCACATATCAAGAATGATTTTGTACTACAGTTTAACTCATTAAACTGTTCATTTTTTTTTAGTAACACCTTTCTATATGTTTGGGCAAGGTGCTCGCAAGGAAACATAACAAGTTCTCAATAATTTCCCATAATCCTGTGCAATTTCTATAGAGAATTTATTTCTTCTTGTGGACCCATTCTTGCATTCTCATACTGCATATTGTTATGATATAGACTCTGGATCATTCAATTATCTAGTTCATTTCCACTCTTTTCTTGATGGTGGACAGTTTTTGTAGAAATACACAAGAAACTATGGGCTCTAATAAGGTAACTCATTTTTGTTTGCCAAAAAATATTCTAGATTCTGCTTATACTTTAATAGTAAAGATGGCAAAAATTATTTAAATTACTCAAATAATGAAAGCAAAGTGAAGTTTGGTGTTATGGCTCTATGTGTATACAGAATTACAGGTATATGCATATTTTATGAGAAATAATGTAGAGTTTGAATACTTCTCACCAGCTTGACTTGTTCATTTAATTATTGACTTTTGAGAATGTAAATTCACTTTCATAGTTAAGGATATCTTCATAAATGTTTTATCCAAAAATACATTTAAAATGTGAAAGCATTATTTTAGGAACTTTTTAAAATCTAATGAAAAAGTCACAAAGTGTAAGAACATATATATAAAATTTTGCTTATCTACAGAATTCAGTTATTTTATTAACAGGTCTGAAAAATGTACTATGTTTCTACAGATAAATTATTTATTATTGGATTGTTTTTGCTAGTTCATAAGGACGTAAATGTGATGGTGAAAAAACCTTGATAGTATGTTTATAAAGACCTATTTCAGAGCTACAGATAAAAGATATGGCAGTAAGTTGAGAAGAGAGTTCTTATGAATGCTTTAATTGTTTGGGGTCATAGGAAATGAAATCAGATCAAAAAAAAAAAAAAGACCCAATTTTACTCACTTTTGTTCTTTGATCCACTGATTAACATTTGCAACCACTAACTCACTTTCCTGATGGAGGTGACTGTTGTCAGTTCGTGCTGCTTCCAGAGACTGGCACAAAGTTTCCAGCTGTGGATGCAGAGAGATCAAAGCATATGATGGACTCCCTAGAACACACTCTATCTGGAATACTAATAATAGTCTGTACTACTTGTAAAGAATCAAGTCATTTTTCTCCCCTCCTTCAAATAATCAGAGTTTCCTTGTACATGCTATTAATTGATTCAATATGCTAGAAGGAATGTCTGAACTTTTCCCACGCCTTACATTTACCCGTTTATTATAATATACACTAGTCTACCTCCAGAGGTTGTTTTAATTGAAATCAGATTTATTTTATAAAAATGGAACCATTATAACTTGCTATGTTTCAGTTTAAATATTTTATTCTTTCCACTTTTGGTTTTATTTTTGCTATGTATTTCTTTAAGATTAGCTCTTTGGTCATGGCTCATTGCATTTAGAACAGAAAGAATGTTGAAGGAATAGAGTAATTTTGGTATATTCAATATATAAAAAACTAAAGAATGTTAAAAGACTGTACAACCTAAAACTTGGGAGTTGAATTTCACCTTTATATCTCCAAATGCAATCAAATACAGGTCAATGGTGGTGAAAATCTGTTAATATCTGATAAATACTTGAGGCCTACGTAAAAGGATAGAATGGTTTGATGGTTTCTGTACCATCACTTTTGGGCATGCCAGTTTACATAACAAAATACACCACAATAAGAATTGCTCCAGCACACTCTAAATGGGCCAAAACCTGATTTTTTTCAATATTCTCTTCCTTACCTATCATCCAGAACCACTACTAGTGCAAACTCAAAATAATTAATAATTTTGTAGAAATGAACTTCTAAAAACCAAAATTCACTACAAAAAAAAATTCTGAGTGGAAAAACCTTTTGCTCAACAGACAATAATTAAAGTTTACATGAAGAAGAAACAAGTAAGAGCAGAATGTAGTGGTCTTGAATCCACTTGGCTATAAAAAACAATTACTGGCCAAATAAAAGAGTGTTATAATACAAAACTGTATGTAGATTTTTAACAACAATATATATAAATTCATGTTTTCCAAATGAGAACATACACTTAAAATTACCACTTCCTTCAATGACATTTTATCATTGTTAAAACAAACAAAAATTAACATCCGAAGTAGTGTGCCTTTTCAACTGGTGTTGAAAATAGTGGTCTCATATCAATGACATTTAAAACTTCTAAGTGTAATAAATCTTCAAATGTTATGCATAAAAGCCTATTATGGTATTAATATGTGTAATATATAATGGAAGAGACAATATATATCTAATTAAAATCAAATCAAAATAATAACCTCTTACTCTTGTGAAAGCCATCTGTTATGCATATTAATGTTATATAATAGATTACACTAATGCTGTAAAAGCAATTTACTTTTTCTAAAGATCTTTAAAACATTATCATGCATTATTAAACTACTCACAATTTATATCTGGTTGCTTTTGTAATTATGTGAAATTAGAAAAGAAGATTTAGTAATTGACAAGTTATGATTTCCTTATGTAGTGACAAAGTATGTAAAATATGTCAAACAGATGTTGACAAAAACACGATTATCTGTAAGGTTTAAGGAGGGTTATAAATATGAGTGTGTCATAGACATATATGTATATATTTATTTTATACATATATATGATATGTATATGTGTCTATATGTGTTTAGGTGAGAACAATTTGAAACAGAATACCCAGAAACCACATACCTCTATACTCACATTGTCAAAAATGATAGAAAAAAATGTCAGACTCCAGGTGTTCTGTCTTAAAAAAAGAATGGGAAAATAACAACTGATATGGATACACAGTGAAACTCAGCAGGAATAGAACTGTGGTTTGCATAATTTTATCATTTTTATTTAGTCTTTTGAAAGGTAATCATTGGCAGCATTCTCCTGTTTTCTTTGCTTTCGAGAAATTGTGAGCAAATTGTAGTCCTCATAAAAATGAACTTTCAATAAATGTGATTTAGGTAGGTAAACTATGACCTTACAAGAAAGAGAGCAAAGATCCTTCTAGCATTTTTCATCAGTTCCAATCTGCATTATGTGCCTTCCCATCTAGCCTGGTGTCTCTATAGAAAAGACAAAGGACTGTGTAAATCCATGTAGTAATTTTGGACTAAACTATACTGTGGAGCAAGAAGTGATAGTTACCAGCTATTTTTTGATTTCTCCAATAATCTTTGCTGAATCATATTTTGGAGTGTGTGGATGCCAGCAGGTTGCTTAGGGAACGATCTCAGCAGTGAGTAAATGGTTAAAGGGCAACTCCTTAGATATAAATTTACCACCTCCATCATGTCAGCAGAAGAGTACTGGCTACTAGGAGTGGTGCAGAGCTCAGTAGACAGCAAATGTATCTTTGCCAGACTATTTATAGTCTTGGGAAACCTATATAAGTGTGAGATGGTTACTTGTAAAGAAACTTTCTGTTATTTCTTCAGCCTGCCCCTTCCTGAACCTGCATGCTTTCTGTGTCTAGCTATGTGACTAGCACTGCACCCCCAGCATTCCTGGTCCTCTCATCAGTGCAAGCATGCCATTGCTCAGATGGGCTTGCATGAAAAATGAGGCGTAAAAAAAAAAAAAAGAAAGTAAAAAAATTATACATATTTATAAGAGATTAGATATGCAAACACGTTGTAACATGCTTAAATAGAAAACTAGGACTAAGCCATCAAAGTCATTCCCCACTTGTGTCCTAAGAAAGAATTTGAAGCCAGCTCCACATAAGCAGTTCCTTTGCTAGCCCAGTGTGCAGTGTACTACCTACCATGAGTTAAATTAAAAAGATAAGCAAATGAAAGACCCAGTCTTTGTAGGATGCTGCTTTTACTGGATCAAAGGCTTTTATTTTGCAGCATATAATTCATCACATTTCACAAATGTTGTCAACAGTTTTGAGTGGATGTATTGCTGTTTTTAGAGGTGATTTTTTCCAACCAGAAAGTATGCAGCATTGTCCATAATGAATTTTATCACTAATTGAGGCATTTTTTTTATCCTAGGAAAAGGATACCGAAGTTGTAGAGTCAATGGTCACTGAGGGATGTGAGTGGATATGCGTAATACAAAGCATTCAGCCTTGACTCCCAAGAGCCTTTAGGAAATTCCATTACTGAAAGTTTTCTTGGGAACTAAAGTAGCCAGCTTTATGTAAAATAGGTGTCATGAAACATGATCATGCTGGCTTTGGTTGGTCCCTCTGTAGACAGGAGCAAGTGTTTAAGGAAGGTAGTCTTAGTTTGGCTAAGTTTGAATCTCTCTCTATAGCTGACAAAAGGATCAGCTTAAGTACAACAGGTGAGTGCAGAGAGGTGATGGGAGCATAACCTATTTATTCAACACACCTCTTAGAAATTATTGTGTCATAATCTTCCTCTTACATTTTCTCTGGAAAATAACCATAAAAAGGTCATAATATGACTGCAGAAACAATTTACAATATGTGTTAATGGCAGAAGTTTCAGTCCTCTCTCACCCACCTCCCTCAAATCTTGGATTCTTTTCAGAACTTTTTCCTGAAGTATTATCTCATCTTTAGCCATAATGATGAGGTAACACTTGTGTCCATAATAAATTATGACTGAGGATTGATTATAGAACATCATGACTTTATGAATGGAAGACATAGTAGTTTAATGGAGAAGAAATACCTGTGTATTACAATGCTACTGTGGACAAATTCTGCATATTCAGGAGAAAGAATGACCCAGGCTTAAAATACCCAGGCTTTGAATACAACCAAAATAATCAACTTCCATATTTTTAATTCAAACAATAAATTCCTAATTCTAAACTCTGCCATAATATGTCAGTCAGTTGCCAATCTTTCTAGTCAGGAAATGTGAGTCTCAGGCTGTCTGTCCACGTAGGCAAATGTTATTGCTTTGTTTACATGTAAGATTTTTATTCCTGGACAAACAAAACCACAAACAAACATACCCAACACTTTTTCCAGTGCACAAATACTCATAGCATTAGAATGATATATGGAGTGATTTGTCAGTAATCCTTGAACAATATTTTTGCTCATTTCAAGAAAAACAGCTTCTTGCAGTTATGCTTTAAATCCACCTCAGAAAGATGCAACATTAATGGGAAAAAAAAAATCTTATGCAATGAAAAGATTGTGAATACAAAGAGATAGAGAAATATGCTTATATTTTGATTTACATTTATTTTAACCTATATTTATGCATTTTTTATATGCTGAAAAACATTGTGTCATGTTTTCAAATATAGCTTTCTTCTGCTTTGTTTGGACACATTATTTTTGAAGTAAATTTAACATAGTTACATGGTCACTAGATACAGTAAGAAAGGTCTTAAGCCTGGACATATAATACCTTAAACACACATTCAAAATAAAATTTAAGTTATAGCACTCTGGTCAAAGTTTATTGTTGTTTCAGTCTTATGTTTTAGATTTTGCAGAGGCAGTTATGGGCCATTCTAGTAATTTCTGTGTTTTCTCTCATTGTAGAGAGGAATATATGAATCTTTATTATTCAGAACAGGAGATAGTGTCAGCAATCACTGTACTAGCAAACATATCCTTAAAAACCACTGAAATTTGTAAAGAAATTTTCCCCTATTGCTTCACCATAATTGTGGAGCATTTTGTCATCTCAGGTAGGAAACTAGTGGAATTTCTGAGATATCATACTAGACAATATCTTAGGCAAATAGGCAGAAAGATAGGAAAAGTAGTCCTGCAAACCTCCTTAGATATATAACCATTAATATCTCTCTATTTAATTCCTAATAAGGAATGTACCAAATGCAGTGTACCAAATGCACTGATAAGTTCACATTTAACCAGCATTTTCCTTAAATAATCAGTGAATGCACAGGAGATAAGACTTTGAGAAGCTTTAAGAGTGTGGAATCATGTGACATGAAAGGTGAAGCATGTTAATGAAAAATGGATCCTGACTCCCCGTTTTGCCTACTTGTCTACCCTGGCCCTGTTAGAAGGATGTACAGTGTCAAATAGCTCTACAGATTTTTTTTTTTCCTTCAGAGCTTGTTTTGAAAAAGAGAAGATTTCTGAAAGACAATCTATAATTTTGTGGTTATTCATTTTTATATGCTATTAAATCTTTCCATATTCCAACTGTTTAAAATTCAAGTATTCTTTTGGCTTGTCAAGTTAAGAATTCAAAATTACAAGACAATTCTAAAAAATTTTGTATGAAAGAACTTTTTAGAAACACTTATAACTAAAGATGTTGCTTATAGGATGAACAAATTTATAATCAATTCCATAATAACTTTGTAGGAAATGAAAAAAAAAAAAACAAAAAAAAAAAAAAAACACCAAACAAAAAACTTACTTGAAGTTTGAAAAATGGCATAATTCAATCAGGAATTTTGACTGATGTAATTACTTTAAATCAGAAGTAATGGATTACTCATGCTACATAATGTAATTGTGGAATTAGTAATTTATTACTTACTGAAGTGATGTTTAAAAAAACAACAATAAAACCCCTCCACCCTAATTCAAATTTATCATTATAAAAAGAGTGTAATAGAGTAGACAGGAAAGAAGCTGTTTGTTTTAATTTCTTTAAATATTCCATAAAAGATACTGCATGCTGTCCTTACGATCATGCGAAAAACATGCAGCAGTACCAGTGCCCTCAGCAGCTCTGCAAACAAGCTGCCTTAGGTTCACTGTGGTATTTAGAGTTTACCCACTGCTATGGTTTTTTTTTTTTCCTGCAGATTACATCTTCAGCAGAGGCGGATGAGACACCTGTATGGTGGGACACCTGTTTGACCTGACCACACAACTTTCTAGTTCTTCCAGCTTCTTCAGTCTCATATCAATGGTGGGAGGACATAGAGAAAACAACTCCTTCTCAATTTGAATTTTTCCAGAGGTTTGTCACTCTTAAGCATGAACCACTCTTAAGCTCAGGAGCACTGGAATCTTTAACATGACACCTAGATTACAGCCTTTACTGGATCACTGGGTGAGACAGGATCTTCTTACACTTTGCATTTTGCAGGAGCCTGTCTGAGTGTCCCAAGATACCTGGATTCACCCTATCTAACTTCTTACCTGATTAAATACATTGTCTGTGATCATATTTTTGCTCTGTTTTATGCCTTTAGACCAACAAGGCCACGTGACTTTATAATTTAACTTCGGTGAAGCTTATGTCTGGAGGCTCTGTAATCTGCCACCTTGCTCATTGGAGACGAACACAAACATGATTTCATGGTCCTTGATCTGCCCTCTATCGACCCCTCTCTCTCTTTACTTGTTATATGCATAAGCACAGATACTTAAGTTCCTCGAGGAGAACCATTTAATAGAGCTTAGAGTCAGTTGATTAAAAGAATATTTCTTACACTCAGGTGCTTAAGTTAATTGATACAGAGAGACAATTATGTAAGTTTTGACTTGCTATCTATCTTCAGATGTAACATCAATTACAACTCATAGTGTGGTCAGCTGTAAGGAAAAGTGACAGACAGTATATTGAAGTAAATTCTTGAAACTAGAGAGTAATCAAGAGTATTCATTACTTTGTACTTTAGGCACTTTAAACAATGTAACATAATGCATTGAGAGGTTTCTGATTTCAAAACCAAATAAATATGCATCCATTTACAACTTGTATAAAAAAAAAGAATGAGTTTTCAATAATAGCTTAAAATAAAAGTTCTCTGCTATTAAGACACAGACATCCAAATATTTTCAACTTAAATCCTGGAAATACCTGTCCAAATACAGCAAGTTTTCCTGAAGAAGGAAGCTTGTGGGGGTAAAAAAACGGAGGTAGAAATAAGGTTGAGGGGCTTTACATTGAACTCCTGGTTGAGCTAATGTCAGTGTTATTTTAAAAGACAAAAAAAAAGGAAGAAAGAGAGGATGTTTCCTTCAGATGTATAAAGAAGATGCAAATAATGTGGAGAAAGACCAAATTCTTTTTTTTTTTTTATAGGGAAAGGCTGCCACAGTGGGCTCTGAGAAGTTTGGGAAAGGGAGTATTATGTTGCTTGTGCAAACCCATAGCTATGATTTCCCCTTAAACAGTGAAGTTTTTCTTTGCTGCTATGCTTTGGGGAATAAAGATGAAAAGCTACTAACAATTTGGCAGCATGTTTTTAATAAAATCCAGGTTTTCCTTTGAGGTCACTAAAAGAAGCACAATTTCTAATTCATGTTTTAACAAATCCATAATTCATCAGTAGACTTACCTTCTTGCTTAAGAGAATACCAAAGAAAAATCATGCTGTGGGTGCAAAAAAGAAATGCACATCACTATGAATAAGTAGTTGAATAGAAAAACCAGTTCTTAGAAACTTTTGGTTCCTATTTCCCAAACTATCTGCATGTTTATATTACAGTCATCCGGAAGAAGAAAAAAATAGGCAAAAATTGTTTTGGGACTAGGGATTAGACTTGAAGTCTCCCTGCTTCCTTTTGGCTTGATTCCTTTTTAGTCTTATAAGTCTTGTATTTTTGGCAGCACAGTGAGCTGACTTCAGGAGGAAAGGTGGCAGGTCTGCCCATCCCAGCTCTCCAGGGCTTTGTGTTGGGCGAAGCTTGACAGAACTAACATTGAAAAGATCTGCTAGCCATCCACCTCTCACACTACCCTTAGGTACCACTAGAACAAGAGTCCATGCGCTTTAATACTCTGTTTTATATTGGACTTGAGGCTGCTATGTATATCAGGTTTGCTGAATTCAGTTTTGCCCGGTTTGTCTGGATTAGGTCTGAAGAAAATGCAAACTAATATGCTAACATGGTACTTTCCTATTTACAGGAAATAGTATTCCAATAGCAGGCCAGTTGAGTTATTTGCTTAGGTGGCAGTTCAAAACAGAGGCTGCATTCAATTCTTTGTTTTAAGCACAATATCCTTCAGTAAAAACAATTTGCATCCTTTTGATTTCGCTTTACAGAGAACAAATGTAACATATATGTAACTATACGTTAATCTATGAAAGAAGAAACTTTCCATTCAGTTTACTAGTTGTAACACAACTAGTATTAGTTCTCCAATACATGCATCTGGCAGTGCACAAACCTTTAAACACACAGGTTAAGAAACACATGTGGTTAAACTGTCAAATTAGTTTATACGCACAAATGTCATCTGAGTGGGAAAGAAAAAGCAAGATATTGCACTAACTGTGTATGCCAAATGATGACTCCTGGGAATCTGTTGCAGTGGATTTATCAAAGTAGATAACTGAAAAAACATAAGCAAATGTAGATCGCATGTTTGCATGACTAGTGAATTTCCAGAGTAGCTCAGACTAATCTAAACACTATCTGCCACTGCTGCCTTAATATGTTCTCCCTCAACTTATTTCTGACCCTTATTTGACTCTGCAAGAAACTCTGTAAGCCCACAAATTTAAGACAACATCACAAAATTGTTTTCTGCTAGGTTAACATGCCAAAGCAGTTTGGCAAAGAGTTTGACATGGTCCAAAGCAAGTATAGGTGATGAGTGGAAATGTGCACAAGGACACAGGAAAGGCTGGGATCGAAGCAGCCAGTATTGGCATTGATGTAGGCCGTCATTACAGCCTTAGAATTCTAGGTCAATACAATGGCCGCTCATATTGAAACATATTTAGCCATCTTAACTAACTCAAATATGGTGGAACCCCCTTCAACCATATGTACCACTTCAGGAGGCTTTCCAAAGAAGGCTAAAAGGTTTTTTGCCTAAAAGAACCCATTATTAGAGGAATCGTTCCCTCTCCCATTGGCAGGAACACCTTCCACTAGACCAAGTTACTCAGACGTCCATCCAGCACGACCTTGAACACCCGCTGGGATCCACAGCTTCTCTGGGCAACATGTTCCTGTGCCTCACCACCCGCATAGTAAAGAATTTTTTCCTAATATCTAATATAAACCTTCCCTTTTTCCGTTTAGATCCATTGCCTCTTGTCCTGTCACTACATGCCCTTGTAAAAAGTCCCTATCCCTCCTTCTTGTAGGCTCCCTTCAAGTGCTGGAAGGCCGCAATTAGGTATCCCCAAAGTCTTCTCTTCCCCAGGCTGAACAAACCCAAGTCTCTCAGCCTTTCCTCTGAGGAGCGTTGCTCCATCCATCCAGTCATTTCCATTGCCCTTCTCTGAGCTCAATCCAACAGGTTGGTGTCCTTCCTGTGCTGGGGATCCCGGGGCTGGATGCAGTACTCCAGGTGGGGTCTCACAAGAATGGAATAGAGGGGCAGAATCCCCTCCCTCAACATGCTGCCCATGATGATTTTGATGCAGTCCAGGATACAATTAACCGCCTGGGCTGTGAGCGCACACTGCCAGCTCACATCCAGCCTCTCACCCACCAGCACCCCCAATGTCCTTCTCGGCAGGGCTGCCCTTGATCTGTTCATCCTCCAGCCTATATTGATACTGGGGGTTGCCCCAACCCAGGTGCAGCACGTTGTACTTGGTCTCATTGAACCACATGAGATTCCCATGGGCTCACTTCTTGAGCTTGTCCAGGTTCCTCTGGATTGTGTTCTGTCCTTCAAGTGTGTCAAATCACACCACTCAGGTTGGTGTCATCTGCAAGTTTGATGAGGGTGAACCCAATCCCTTCATATATGTCATTACTGAAGATGTTAACACTGGCCCCAATACAGACCCCAGTATAAGGGGAGGGAAACCACTTGTCAGTGATGTCTATTGGCATGCTGAGCCATGGACCACCACCCTGTGGATGTGACCATTAAATCATTTTTTATCAATCTAATAGTCCACTCGTCAAATCCATCTCTGTTCAATTTATAGAGAAGAACATTGTGGAGGACCATGTCAAAGGCCTTACACAAGTCCAGATAAATGACATCTGTAACACTTCCCTTGTCCTCTGATGTAGTCACTCCATCATAGAAGGCCATTAAGTTGGTCAGCCAGGACTTGCCCTTTGTGAAGCCGTGCTGGCTGTCGAATCACCTCCCTGTCCATGTGCCTTAGCATAGCTTCTGGGAGGATCTGTCCCATGATCTTCCCAGGTACAGAAGTGAGGCTGACAGATTGATAGTTCCAAGGGTCCTCCTTTCTACCTTTTTTAAAGATGGAAGCCGTGTTTCCCATTTTCCAGTCACTGGGACTTGACCTGACTGCCATGACATTTCAAATGTCGTGGAAGGTGGCTTTGCAACTACTCAGCCTATTCCCTCAGGACTCTGGGAAGCATCTCATAAGGTCCCATAGACTTATGTACATTCATGTTCCTCAGGTGGTCATGAACTTGATCTTCTCTTACAGTGGGAGGGACTTTGCTCCCCCACTCCCCATCCTGCTGTCCATCCACTCAAGAGGTGTGGAAAGAGAGGTTGCAATTGAAGACTGAGGCAAAAAAATTGTTAAGTACCTCAGCCTTCTCTACATCCATTGATACCAGTTTACCAGCATTGTTTATCGGAGGAGATACACCTTTTTTGACCTTCCTTTTCTGGTTTAGATACCTGTAGAAGCCCTCGCTGTTATTCTTTGTGTTCCTTGCCAGGTTCATTTCCAGCTTTGCCTTGACCTTCCTTACCCCATTATCTACACAAATGAATTACACCTCTTCCCCATTCACCTGTCCTCTTGCTCATTGATCCCTTGCAGGAAGGCCCTGTTTCCAGTCTGGATTTCTAGGCTTAGTCCATGAACATAATTTGGATTTACAGCAAACGTCACCAAAATCCCACTGCTCCCTCCCTAGGGAGCTTCCTTTTGTCTCCTCTGAGGCTCCCCTGCCTCTCACAGCATTTTCCAGTTCTGTCTGAGCTGCAGATTTGCAGCTTTACACAATGAACATGCTACCCACCAGAAACTACCGTGCTGCAAACTCTGTCTCTCCTTTCAGGATGTGCTAAGTTTCCCCAAAACGAAAAATGATCTTCCCCATTCTTCCAGAGTCTGTGTTGTTTCCCACTTCCCATAAAGGAACAATTATTTTCAGAAAGAGTAGAACAAAAGAAAATAAAGTATATTTTTATTATAGAGTAGCACATTCCAGACTGCTCAGTGGGAATTGTCAGGGACAGACAATGGTAATAAGCATACCCCAGGTTACAACCATTTTTTTTCTGAAGACTAAGATTTCTTTTGCTAGGACTGATGTTTAGGTCCATACCAGAATGAAAAATTGTTCTGCTTTCTACTTTTTTGAGGAAATTTAGAAAAAAAGTAATATTTGATGAGTAGATTCCTATAACATGTCAAAGGTCAATTGATTCAAGGGCATCTTCAAAAGTGGACTTTTAAATTACAAAGGTCCTATAGGCTAAGATATCCCTTCCACCTTATTAAAAGTTACAGAGAAAAAGATGTAATGATAAATAAAAATATTAAAAACCACAAAGCCTCCTATACTCTGCTTGGATTAGGTTATGCTACACCTACAGAGGAAACTAATATTTTTCTTATTCACATTATCCTACTTATTTGGGGCTCCTTGAATACTCAATACGTATCTTTGCTCTACGCATACAACATTTAGTGTTCTCAAGAAGACATTTACTATTCTGTCTTCCCACTATTTTTTCCCTCTATCACCTATGGTTTAAATTTGAAATTTCCTTCTATCTTAAAACAAATAAAAGTTGCTGAAAAAATCTATATTGCACAACTCACATGGATAAGATTCTAAAACATAAATACCATGAGTCATAAAATATTTAAAGGCATAAAAGTATTCCATCTTAACAATTTAAATAAACCCATAAACACACAATACTGAATCTCAGTGGTTTCAAACTGCTACTTGCTCAGTATCAATAACTGTAAAAAGTGACATGACATCTGTTTCTTGATTTTCTTCCCCCCTAATACCTACTATTTTCTAATACAGGGAAATACTACTTTCTAATAGAGGGGAAAGAAGGGGGAAAAATCTTTTAAAGCACAATTTTTTCTCTATCTTTTCATTTCTGTCTAGGTGAGGTTGTGAATTTAAATTTCAGAGAGAAACAATAGGCAATAGATAGTTACCCTTCAGCTTTACTAAAATACTTTTCTAACTTCAGTGCATTTACAGCTAACTAGTATTGCATTAACAGTTTCAGTTACTTAATCCCTTTTAAGGTCTCTTCTTGAAGGTTACTAATGCAATATTTGTGATTAAAAACCTATTTAGAGATTTTTAATATATTTGAAGCTATTTTTCTCGGCCTTATGTTTATTGGCAAAAGCAAGTAAAAAGAGGACTCTGTCCAGCATTTATAAAAAATCTTGCTGTAATTTTTAATTATTTAATTATTAAAGTAGAAGTTTCATTAGTTATTATCCCTTAGTCATGAAAGCCCATTATGGATATCAGAGGAGTGTAATAGGAGGCCTGGACAGCCAGTAGTGACGACTGAAGATACTGGAATAAAGTTTATAACTGAAATTCCTCAATTCCCTTCCCCCACACCTCCCTCTCAAAAAAAAACAAAA
>VXAY01005016.1:200778-205778 GCA_013399855.1 Oxyruncus cristatus
CTGTTGGATTGGGTTTCAAGAAAAAAAAAAAAAAAAAAAAATCACTGTAAACACTTATACTCTGCAGAACACAGAAAATAAAAAATAAAAAATTTAAAATACGGAGCAATGTTTTTTACTAAATGTTAGAGAAGTGGTAAAAGAATGCCACAGAACAATTTTTGCTGTTTCATTTGTTTGTTTGTTCTGTTATTCACAAAATTAGAGATTGATTTTACTGATTTTACTCTCTGCATATGCACACTTCTATGAAATGGCTCTTTATTTGAAATATACATCAATGGGCCAACTGTGTACTTCATTCATGAGTATAATTTTTTGCCAGAGTAATCTATTAATGAAAAGTAGGTGAGTACATTTTATATGTTTGTGTACTGTCTAAAAGCAAAGCTGCCTGAACAAAGTCTAGAAGTGAAGGATGAAGTCAGACTGTATGAGTAAAAAGACTGTTAATGACAAGATCATTGAGAGGCAAAGTGATCCCTGAATAGTTTCAGACCCTATTTTTTGCAAGGAAACCAATCCATAACTTTTCCAACATTTACCTAGAGAATTTCCATTTGATTTTAATCAATAAAACATTTTTAGTTCCTACTTTCTTCTGGTCTTTTAATGCATGTATTTAAATTCCCAGTTTCTCAATGACAGACATAAAATGTAGATAAAATTATGCACGCTAAAATATAAAATATAAATTAATTTCTTTACATTAAATAAGAAAGGGAGATAGCTGTTGCCCCCTTTACACTTATTTTGCTGATGGACAGTCTGTGGTTGTCAGCCTCAGTAAAAGAACCTACCACATCTAACTACTAAGTCTGAAATCAAGATGGAGAGAAAACCCCTAAATATTCTAATGATGTTCTCAGATGGGCAGTATCAGCAGTCTTCTGGAATCAGAAGATACATTTTTTTCTTCATTTGTAAATAACTTCCCCTTTTCTATCCCATCTCACCCTTCTCACTGCTTTGGTATCTTGTTTGACCTCTAACTATCCACTATTAGTAAGCTGACCAAAAGACAGCAGAGTAATTTCATACAGCCAGAAAGACAAACATATCTAAATGTTTTATGAATTCAATAAAACCACTTTTTAAAGTATTTTTATTTTTTAAAATCCATTTTTATAGTTTTCTTTCATTTTGGGCTTAGAATACTAAATAAAACTGAAATACTGAAAATTTCCTTACCAGGTTTTCTATATATTCTCTACCCCTTTCCTGATGCCAAGATCCATGTTTCCCTGAGTAGGCCACAATTTCCACTTGCTTGTTTGCAAGACTCTTACCAGTTCCCTTTTCCAGTTCTGAATAGTGAAGTGAATATCCATATCTGTATGAAGTTGACTTACATGTAAACTTATTTTTCCACAATCTTTTTTCTGACCACAGTCAAACCATTATCTCTTTTGGGTAAGCTACTTTGTCATCTAAAATGAACACTGAAAAATTCTACCAGAGGATAGGTGGAACTATTAACACTAATTGTGTCAGTTTAAAAGGGTGAGAAAACTCACATTTTACTTGATGGCATACTTCTGATCATCTATCAGTTATTTATTAAAAATGCATACATCACATAACTAATTAGGAGCTTGACTCATAGACATTTCTGACAACAATATGCTTACCACATCTATTTTTTTCAATAATTTGCCATAGTGATCCTTGATGTGCCATATTTGAAGAAGAAGAAGAAAGAAGAAGAGGAAGAAGAGGAAGACAAGGAAGAAGATGAATGAAAGGAAGAAGATGGAAGAGGAAGAGGCAGCAGCAGCAGCAAATGAATGTGCGACAGTTCTGGAGGGTGGTAACTGACATGGAAAAAAAATGAATTCTTGTCAGGTGAAGAGAAGGAGAAATCTTGGAAGAAAATGCTTCCTCCCTGTAAAGAGGCATTGAGACAAGTGTCCCACTTGCCTATTATAGCAAGTCATGCTTACTTTTTACAAATGTACCTTTCTCCTTTAAAACTTCTCGTCTTCAATGTGATTAAAGAAACCTTTGCTTGCTGGAATTTCCTTCTAACAAGTGTATTTGTGCCAAAGGCACCTTATTACCTACTTTTTGATAAAGAAATCCGATTGAATTACAACTGTCCACCTTTAAGATGTTTTCTGCAATCTATGAATTATTTTCCACATTTCCAAACTCTTTCCAATTTTGACATCAATGACATCAGTATCTTAGACACCAACAAAATCACTGTCTCCTTTTCCACAAGTCCTCTACTTATGCATCCAAAATGTATCATACTCCAAGAGTAATCTGTCACTTTACTTTGTTACTGTGATGTTGCATTAGGTGTTGACACTGAGTTAGTTCCCACATAACTACTAGATTATTCTCCTAATCACTTCTTTTCAGGACACTCCCCTGTTCTTAGATATAGCAGACAGCACTTCTTACAGCACAACTTTATTTTATTTACAGTGACTTTATATCTACTTTCAAATCATTGATAAAGCAACTGGCCAATTTTATATCTTTACAAGCCCCTGTTGGAGCCACTGGTAATCAGAGATGTGGTAGGTTTAGATCTAACATTTAAACCTATTTACACATGTTCTTAATGATCACTTTTTAGTCAGAATGTCATTGTCGTGTTAGCAGTGTGCAACAGTGTTGACAGGTAAAATTTTGGTCTAAGATTTAAAACATTAAATCTGCACACATTCCTTGCAAATCAAAATACTAATTAGTTTACTTGAGAAAAAAATGTTTTATTAAAAGCATATTAATAATGTAACTTATAATTCCATTGTATAAGAGTTAGTGAGATTTTCCTAAAGTTACAGGAGGCTAATGCCAAACCTAATATCTAAGTCAATTTACTTGCCAATTTTTAATATTGGAGCAAAGTAACTATGGTTCAATATTGATGGATTTTTTATCACTATTCCTGGGTTTGAAAAATAAACAGACACCAATAACTCTAAGAGGTCTGCCAGCTCTTTTGCTACTCTGATGCAAATTACTCTGGCCAGCTGATTGAAAAAGTTTATCTCTAGCAGATGTTATTGATGGAGCAGAGAACAATTAATTATCCTTATGTGTTATAAACCATCATATTAGTTCTTTCTACACTAAGAAATATTTGTTTTAACATTTTTGTTTTCTTCTATTTTATTAGTAGCATTACTATCTTAATCTGCTAAAAGTAGTGAAAAGTTTCGAAAATACTTTAGGAATAATCCTGAGAATTGCTGACTACTGAGTCTTCATAATTTCTTTCAAAGTAGTTGAAAAAAGTAATTAGAGTAAAAAACATACAGATAAGTATGATATGTTAAGAATACACAAAAAAATTGCTCTTGAGCAACTGATTAAAACCAGATTCTTCTCAACATCAGATATATATTGTCATAGAGAAACTTGACATGAGTTACTTGAGCTTCCAAAATAGCTCTGAAAAGCTCCTTACCAAAAGTTATCAAGAAAACTAATAATTACAGATGAGGTGAAGGGTTTACAGATCTGATACTATACAAGAATTAGGAAGTAAAAGCTGAAACATATATTGAATTTTCAACAGGGAAGAAATCTTTAGTGGGATGTCCAAGAGTCTACAACAGAAATGTTTTCTAATATATATATTATTACATAGGAAAAAAAGATCTGTGAGATGATGCAAGTGTGTGAGAAAAGATCTGACAAGATCCTAACAAATATAGGCAAGGGAATAGTAAAAAAGGGGTGTTAAAAGTCATTGTAGGCAAATGGTTTTGACTTGTTTTTAATTCTGAAGTTCTAAATAAATTATAACATTTCAGATAAAGTAATTGATTTTATTTTGCACAAGGAATAAATTTATCTATTTTTAGCATGAACTTGCATTCAAGGTATCACAGAAATGATCACTTCAATAGGTGTTAGTCAATAAATTTCAGCAAAGTTCAGCAGACCTACACTGATATATACCACTTTAGAGTTTATTTCAAAGCAGTAACTTTTTTTGAAAAAAATATTAATAAATGAGTATTAAAAATACTGCACCAGCATTTATATAATCAATTGTATGTATCATATGTAGAATGAACCTTGCTCATGCCATCTTTAAAGTGCACACTTTAGAAGTCAAGAAAAAGCAGTAAATAAGATAAGGAAAATGATTACAAACATGAAAATGATGAAATTAAATGTAAAATATTAAGTATTCTTAATTTCATTTAAAAAACCCCCAAACAAATAGAGGCAATGTGAAGGAAATATGTAGATAAAGTTTGCCCTAATAAATTTTGCTAGAATTATTTACTAGACTGAAATTTTAAAAAGAAGGTTCCACTTATTTACAGTGACATGAAGACTTTTTCCTGTAGATTATAAACATTGGAATTTAATGTCTTCAGTGTACAATTGAGCAACATATAACTTCAACGCAAGCAAATTATTTTTCTTAAAGATAATTTCATAGCAATTAGGCAGATTAAGGTTTTTTAATATTTAGAATGTCTCGCATGTTATTTTGGAGAAAAGATAAAAACTATGAAAATGTTGATGTTTTTGGACTGTAATCCAAGGTAGGAAATTGGGATTGGTTTACAGCCTTTAATATGAAGATACCTGCTCTTTAAATGTTTCTGTGTGTTCATTTTGTTGTTAATAGTCCTACAGATTCACCATCCAGTATTTAAAAAACTTTTATACTTGCTAATTAGTAGTACCTGTTTTATGGTTTATCTGTACAGCAGGCCATTAATTTTTTTTCTTAATTATATGTATTGAACTATATTGTTCAGCCCCACACGTAAAATATGATTGTCATTAAATCAGCTGTTGACATTGTTGTCAACAATGTTGACAACACATTGTTGTGTTGCCCTTTAAATCATTAAGATTGTTTTGAGAGTTCTTTATCTGTTTTAAAATGTAATTTTTAGGGGTTTTTTTCAGTAAAATCACAATAGTTTTAAATTATGACAGTGTCCACAGTGTTTCCAGAAATCATTAAGTAAAGCAGACAATAGTGAAAGGGATACTTTCATAATAATACACTAAAT
>VXAY01005016.1:208278-246690 GCA_013399855.1 Oxyruncus cristatus
TATTTTTTTATCATGTGCATCAAAGCTGATCACCTCACTGCCTGTTGTCATATCTTACACAACAATGAGGTTTTTCAAATTAAATGATCCTTTTACATACCATTCACCATTAAAAATGCCACTATCTCACTGTCTGCTATTCCAGTACTACCGAAATATTGATGGTACTTTTGGACTAGTACCTGGACCTTATTCCTCTCCTTAAAGCTCTGCCTGAACTCCAGTCATGACCCTTTGGATGAAGATTAATACAAAATAAAAGGATTCATTTGATGAAAGAAACCCCATAAGTGATAAAATATGGAGTTGGTTTTCATAACTTTTACATAAGAAATTGTAAATTTGAAAATTGTTAGTCTTGTAAATAATAACTGTGATTTTATTTCTTTTATCATTAAATATGTAGAGATTTTGTTATGGGTCCAGCAATCCAGAGCAACAGACTGTTTGTTTTGTGTGTGTGCCAATGGTTTATTCCTCTTTCCATTATTAAAAAAGCTACATCAATTTGTAACACAGAAGTCCTAAGCTAACACCTTTCCTTGCAGCAAATCTCCATTCAGGCCATGGTGACTGGATGTAGCACTGTGTAAATTCCTTTTTGAAAGGAAAGATTGCTGAAGCCCAGGGTTACCTATGCATCCTTTGCAAGCAAGAATTACCTGCTTTGGTCTGTTTTTCCATAAAATGAAAAAAAAAATGCTGTCAGATATCTACTGTCTCTAGGATGTATTCTAAAATTTTAATAATGTGTAAGAAATTACCAATACATTATCTTGTGATCTGCCAAGGTCGGAGAGCACTGAAGACAGATGGTCCAATACAAATCAAAGAAATGGGTAAAGTAACAAAGCACAGATCATTTAGGAAAAAGAGTTAATAAAATATCATCTGGAGAAATCAGAAATTTAGAAAGTGAAACATGAAAGGTTTCTTTTAAGACAAATATTTGAAAGAAAATAACTTGAAACGTTCTTAAGGAGAGAAAGAACGCTACTGGGGTCCTGGATGATGACTTTTTGAATATGAGTCAGCAGTGCCCAGGCAGCCAACCATGTCCTGGGGAGGGCATCAGGCAAAGCATCACCAGCTGGTCGAGGGAGGGGATTGTCTTGCTGTGCCCTGCTCTGCTTTGGTGCAGCCTCACCTTGAATATTGTTGGCAGTTTTTGGCACCACAATATAAGAAAGATATTAAGCCATTGGAGAGCGTCCAAAGGAGGGTAACAAAGATGGTGAAGGGCCTTAAGGGGAAACTGTATAGGGAGCAGCTGAGGTCACTTGGTCTGTTCAGCCTAGAGAAGAAGAGACTGAAGGGAGACCTCATTGCAGTTACAACTTCATCGTGAGGGGGAGAGGAGGGGCAGGCACTGATCTCTTTGGTGACCAGTGACAGGATCTGATGAAATGGCCTGAAGTTCTGTCAGAGGTGGTTTAGGTTGGATATTAGAAAAAGGTTCTTCACCCAGAGGGTGGCTGGGCACTGGAACAGGTTCCCCAGGGAAGTGGTCACAGCACCAAGCCTGACAGAGCTCAAGAAGTGTTTGGGTGATACTCTCAGGCACATGGGGTGACTCCTGGGGATGGTCCTGTGCAGGGCTAAGAGTTGTACTCTATAATCCCTGTGGGTCCCTTTGAACTCAGCACATTCTGTGATTCTGTGATCTTGTGTCTGTCACAAGAGAGCCCCAGGACACTTCATACCTGAAACTGCTGCCCACCATGTTGACCACTATGTCTTCTTCTCTCCTCCTAATTCCTGTCTTATTATTCATTCTCTTCTTTTCTGCCATCTTGTCTTCATTGTTTGGGCTTATAAAGATTGTGGATTCCTTGTTGAAAAGACTGTCTTCTTCTCCTGTTCCTCTAGTTCCTGCCATGAATGTATCTCAGTTGCAGAGTTGAGTTTCGACATGACTATCACAATGCAGACTTTAAAAGGTAACAGTTATTGGACTGATCACAGTACCGAATTGGACAAGTATTTTTAATAGAACTAATTAACATCACTGACACAAATTATAAATGCATCATTGGTTCTGGTTGTTGAGGTTTTTTTAAAGAGAGATTCATATAGAATAGAATCGCAGCCCTTCTCTTTGTACCTAGTATAAAACCAGTTGTTTAACTTACCTTCAGTTTTGTGTCACTCAAGAAACAGCAGAGCTGAAATGCATGCTATTTGACAGGTTTCTTGTCAAAAATCCTACCCAGAAACTAAGGACCTTTTGGACAACAAAAACTATCAGAAAACTGTAGGGCAGGTAGAACAACACAGAAAGAGAACTATTATTTTATATTTATATATATAGAGAGAGAGATTTATATGTACATATAGAAAGTATATACTATTGCTTCCTCTTGGCTGAAATGAGGGGGCTTGGTAACAGTCTCTGAATATCTTGGGAGTGTAAATCCAAGGCAGAAGAATCACTCAGGATGATAAACAGGGATTTGAACAGCAGTAATAGGATTAAAGTAAGAATGAAAAAGTTCAAGCTGGATATCAGAGAATGCTCTCTGTTGATATATTAACAAATAAATCTTCAGAAAAATGTTGTAGAGCACTTTTACCTCTGGAGTCTTAAAATACAAAAAAAGGGTAGATAAACTTACTCCCATATAATTTGTGAAAACGTGAGCAAACCTTTCAGGTAAGGAAAATTGTAGCTCAATTTTTATATTACAGTCAAAATACACATACTAAGCACCATCTGGAAAAGAAGACTTAGTCAGTGGTCTGCAAACTACCCAAAGTATTGAAGCTTGATGTAGACCACATCAGCTTGGTCAGGCAAACTGCTCTGCAGTTCGCAAAGGAGTTCTGCAAACAGGTTATCTTTCCCAGGTCACACATAGAGGTTCACCTCTTCCTAGACCTCCTCTGCTTTGCTGGCAGACATGCATGTATCATAGCTCCTAAAAAGATTCTGTCTAGAAAATACAAATAGTCTTGCATATTTAATAATAATGAGTTTTTCTTCATTTGTTAGAACTCGATTAAAATGTCACACAAAGGAGGACTGCCTGAAGTGAGGGGAAAAAATCAACAGATAAGAGTGAGATAGGCACAAAACATTTTAACCTGTCAGAGATGTCATGAGAGCAGCACATCCAACTCCACCTTCCATCTCTAATCACACCTAAACCATATCCCCAAGTGCCATATCCAGACATCATTTCCAGAAATGGTGATTCCACCACATTCCTGACAACTCTTTTAGCGAAAAAAAAAATTCAATAATCTAAACCTTCCCTGGCACAAATTAAGGTAATTTCCTCCCATCCTTTCACTTGACACATGGCAGAAGAGACTGATTACCACTTCACTGTAGCCTTCTTTCAGGTAGTTGTAGAAAGCAATGAGGTCCAACTGATCCTCCTCTTCTGCAGACTAAACCCCAGCTCCCTCTGCCACTCCTCATGAAACTTGTGCTGCAGACCCTTCCTTTGTTGCCCTTCTCTGGACATGCTCCAGCACCTCAATGTCCTTTTAGAAGTGGGGGGCCTAAAACTGAACACAGTACTCAGGATGTGGTCTCACCAGTACCGAGCACAGACAGACAGTGGCTTCCCTAATCCTGCTGGTCATACTACTCTTCTCCATAGTCCATTGAGGAGATGATAAACGAACGGATAGCTATAACATATATATCTGGTAGAAAAAGGTTGCTATTTTCTAAATACTAAGGGAAACAGAGAGCGCTCCTGATCATTGTTAAATGACCAACCAGTAATAGTTAAAATTCCAAAACGATGCTAATAATTCTAAGCAAGGAACTTCTAATAAATCTCAGAGGTTTCATTTCCACTTTCAGCTTCATAAAATCATAGAATCAGACGGGTTGGAAAGGACCTCGGAGATCATCAAGTCCAACCCTTGATCCAACACCACCGCAGTTACTAGACTATGGAACTAAGTGCCACGTCCAGCCTCATCTTGAAAACCTCCAGGGATGGATAATTCACCACTTCCGTGGACAGTTTTGAATAAACAGGAAAAAAGTTAAAACAAAACAAAAAAAAAAACCTAAAACAAACAAAATAAGCAAACAAAAACAACTAAAAAATAAAAACAGAAAAGAAAAAAGGAAAACGAAGTTCAGGCAAATAATAAACTATCAGTAATACCAGTCAATATTTATAGAACAAACTTAATTTCCCTGTCAGAACAGTTCCTACATTTGTGTCAATATAAAATTTGATGAAGATAAGTGCTTTTCTCTGGCTTGTCTTCTTCTGGAGAAATCTTTAGATTGATATTTTTTGCCCTTCCACAAAGTTTTTGTGGCAGAGAGTAATTCTTGTTGCCACTCTGATATGCCTATTACTTAAAATTCATAGAAGAAGCTTTCAGATACTTTATAAGATTCTAAACAGTTTGAGAAGACCACACACTAATAGCTAGAACTGAACAAATAAGGAACTCAATAAACAAGAAACAATGGATATGTTTCAACCAGCATTTCATCTGAGATACCATGCTAGACCTTTAATCTTAGATTTTCATCCAGAATGAAAATATAGTATCACATGATCTGTTATGTGTTGACAGTTCTACCAAGAGAATTATTGAATAATGTAGAAGCCAGATGTGGTAAAAGCACCACTTTCCAGCAAAACCCCTGTTTCTTTCTTCCCTGCTGGGGCTCTGGCACTTCATGTTTCCTGAGAAGACCATGACACCTTCTTTCTATCTCAGCCCAATATGCTGGCAACAGCAAAAAAGCAAAAAGAAAGCAAAAGCAATTTCTAAAAAGAAATGTTAGTTAAAGTTTCCTTTACCTGGCTGATCCTGCCTCTGCACTACACTCTCTGTGCTTTCTCAGCCTGTGTCCTTCTGTGAGCAAGTGATGATAAAGCTCATCGTGTTAAAATATGTAACCTTCTTTCTATGGTGGGGCATTTTCAGTTATCGTGTAGTATCCTACTTCAAGTCCACATTTATATGAGACCTACAAAAGTATCAGTGAAGTGTCATGAAGCTGAGGTCTGGGGGATATGCAAGTGGAGGAGAAAAGACAGAGGAGAAAGCACAAACAAAACTGCCATCATATGGAAAACCACATTTTCTGATACTCCCAGACTTGAAGCCACAAGTTGCAAAGCTACCTCTTCAAAAGACCTGACTTGAGCGAGCCTCCTCATGTGCCTCAAGTGTCACTGTAATTTAAGTATGGAAATTATTCAGCTCACAATTTTGGATTGTCACCACTTCTGTCAAGTCACTCTGCAGAGCATAATTATAAGTGCAGACTAGGCAAATAGTGCGTGACGTAGTGTCACCTGGTGAACTACCTTGTTCAATCAACCAAACACAAGTGATATGTATAGGATGAAGTAATGCTAATGGACTCTCCAGAGTGGAAGAGTTAATAATCTATCAGTGAGGGTAAATAAGTACCTGAACAAAAAAGTGCTGAATGCTCTCTGTCTTCCTGTCAAAAACAGGCATTTCAGGATCTTGAGATTTTTGTTCCTTACCAGAAGCACAACACTGCTCCATCCAGCTATAACTGTGTGGCAGTCACATAACTGTGCATACAATAGCTATGATCAGGGAGAACAAAGGTATCTAGATACTCCAAAGGTTGGTTTGAGTAATTCTATCTATATCCATACTAAAAAGTATAAGTTGAGATACTAGAGAATTGCTATCAGTTATTAGTTTGGAGTACAGTTAATCAAAGTCCGTACTACTCTTTTTTAAAAAATTTTGTATATAGTCTGTTCTAGAGCAGGTATTTTGTATAAATAAAAAATCGCACTAATTTTATTTCCTATCCCACTATTTTTTTTTTCCTATGTATTGAATGTATAGTATGTCTTATTTATTTCAGGGAGCAAAACTGTCAAAACTGACACAGAGATAAAAAATTAAATACTTACAAAAAAGGTAGATTTGGGCCCAAATAGGTAAAAGGAGTAATGACAGTAATAATATGAAAGTAGTTGGAAAAAGTATTTTAGATTGGAAGCTTCAGATGGAAGAATCTACTGAGTTAATACATGTTTTATATAGTATCATATAAGATCACTACTGTATCAGAAAATGAAAAGGAAGCAGCTGAAAGCTATGGCACACTGCAAAAATACTTTGAAGATGCTGATATAGATGGATAATATAAATCTTTTACTAAATGTGTCTCTCATAGCACAGGCAATACCTTTTTGAATTTCATAACACCAAATTAAAGCAAGATGACAGTCAGTGAGGTTTTTGAATAATTATATTAGGCCCCCATATGCAGTAATGATCTTAGTATCTTAAAATATAACCATATTAACACACATTTATTAGCTCAAAAGCATTAAAATTCTGTTAAATCACTTTCAAAAGCTAAAATGAAGATTTGTCTGGTTCTAAAGTAAGTGATTTTGCTCTGTGGATGTTAAGAAAATATCTGAAATTCTCCTAAAATATCTACTTATTGTACATTTAAAATCAGCAATACGAGTTTAAGAAATCTATGTATGTATGTTTTTAAATTGTCTTTGGAATGAAGAATCAGGATAGAAATGCCAACTCTGTTTTAATAAATACACTTTAACTGTTTCTCCTCACAAAACCTGCTATTTAGATTTAATATATCCCTGATATTTAGATGATCAAAGCTCTAGAGTAGTATTTCTGTCAGAACAGTATAACATTAACACAATCCTTAGAATAACAGTTTTCCAACTGCAGTTTTAAAAATACTGTATCTTTTAATGATTTTGTATTCTTTTTCAAAATCACTGTACTTCAAGATGGATTTTAGTTTTTTTTTATCTTTTTCCCAAATTGTTTTTAATGAGGATTAATTTTAGGGAGACTTTCCTACTATTAGCAATGTCTCTGATAGGTACAATTCCTCCCTTCCAACACCATTTCCATTCAAACATTTCTATGGAGCAGCAGGCTGCAATTTCTGCATCTGTGCTGTAATTCTACTGTAATTCTTGCACAGAAGCCCAGTCAATCAACCCTGTCCTCCCCATGCTAGCCAACTGTCCCTGTAATACGTCCATAGAATTCAATAGGAATTGAATGAATAGAACTGCGGTGCTAGTGGGACAGTCAGCTACTACAGAGAGACAGGGTTGATTGACATCAAAGCATCTGTGGAAGAGTTACAGAAGAATTAGAGCAGAGTCACTGAAATTGCACCCTCCACACCTCACGAGAGGGAAGGGAAACTACAACAGAAACTGTTATGAAATAAATCTGCCTTCCAACTAAAGCTGAATCGAAAAATTTTGCTTTTTTTCTTTTTGTAGCCCAAATTTGTGAGCAGCTTTTATTATCTATGTGAAAATTGAGTGTGACTTCAATTCTACAGTGGTTACAATTCTAGGACAGTTTTAATTCTAAGTCAGATGGTACTTTTTTTAAACTGGGATGTAAGTTTCCCACTTCATTGTTCCCTTTCCTCACTACTGATAGAGTTGGAAGTATGCAGGACTTATTCATATTGAATTTTTAGATTTTTTTTTTAAGTATCATAACACGAATACGTGTAATACCATTGCAAGGTAATCTTCAATAAACAAGGTTTCTATTTTTCAGTTGTAGAAATGTACACAATTCTGTTGATATAGTAATACTTATTTAAATTGCCTAATTATATTTGGCTTTAATCAGAAGAGAAGGTGAATATGTTGAATTTAACTATATACTTGTTGCTTCTTTGTAGCAACTCTTGCTCCAGATTTTACAAACTTCATAATTAGGGTCAATTTAAAAAAAGATACTTTAGTCTTTCATTCTAGTCTTATATAGATTATTTAGAGGCACTGATATGAGAGATAACATATATAGGTGTGTCTTGTTAGCTTTTTTTTTAAGTTCTCCGAAGTTGTACCTAAAGATGAAATTCTTCTTTGTCTGATGCCACTGGTAAGAGATGGTGATGTTCAGACTGTAAGTACATACGTTTTTTTCAAGTTCCCTTTCAGTCTTTATGCTTTCAGACTTACTTGTTGCCTTTGTCTTGCTTTTCTGTCGACTCCCATTAATAAGTTGTTGTTTCATCATCACTAAAAAGTTAGCACATATAAAACACTTTCTTCAAGTACTCGTTTCCTCACAACTAATTTTGAAGATATTTTTAGACTCATGGATATTGCGTCATGCATTTCTCCGGATTTGCCTCTGCAGCAGTAAATTCTAGAAATATTTTTTAATGAATTCATCAGATTCTGAAAACAAAATTGAAACCTTTTATTACACTATGAAGGCTGATGCTAGTTAAACTATCTGGAGGGAATATTTAGGTTTATTTTTATTTTTTTATAATTTTTATATGTGTAATACTAAATCATTACCAAGAAAATGTACATTTTAACTAACAGAATGTTTTAAATGATCTTACAATAAATCTACTTAACAGTTTTGCAGTATTCCAAAACAAAATACGTACAGAAACTGCTTTTCTGAAGTCAGTTACAATAGAAAGGAAGTATAATAATGAAATCCTTCATGAGATCATACTTTATTGATCTAATCAGCTTAAAACTGTATGGATTTTTATGTGGCTACATTTCTATTTTATTTAACTGAAACAAATGTCTAAAAAATGTATGAATTATTAATGCTTAATTTTAACTTTGTTTGGGTTTTTTTCTTACAGTGATGTCAGTGAAACAAATCATCCATGTCAGGCACAGAAATTACATAAATTAGATGTAAAAGAATTTATATTAATTCTGTGGCTCAAAAAAGTATTTTGAGCACTGTAAGGAAATCCTTACAGGGCTTAAAATCAGTTCTAGTGTGCTAAGTGCAAAAGGAAGCAGACCAGAAGGAGAACGGTTAAGGTAATCTTCTGGCTTGTAGAGAAAACAGTTTGCTAGGGTTGAGAAGACTAATCTCTCCCTGCTCTTGCATCCACAGAGAAGAAGAATAAGGAAGATCACAAAATGACATCTGTTTGCAACAGAAATCTGAGGATGATTAAGAATGGATCATCACTGAAGAACAAAGACAGTGAATGGCAGCTTTTTTTTTTGTTGTTGTTGATTTGTTTGCTCAGGTATTTTTCATCCAGTTAAAATGAAAACATTTAATGTTGCAGGAGAAGTATTTTTGCTTTTTGTCTACCTTCTCATTTCCTGTGAAGGTGAGAGCTTCGTTCTGTCCTTGATACACAGCATACAGGGCATTGCCTGGTATTCCCAAGTGTCATACTGTCTTACTAGTGAAAAGAAAACCCAACTGAGAAGTAGATGAAAACTACTTGCTTAGGAAAACTTGGTTTAAGAATGGGCAGTCATGTGGCATGTATTCTCATTTTCTGTGTTTGTAAAGCACATCAAGATATTCAGACTGAACAGTTATGCTGCCTGCAACAATCATCTTGTAATGCTGGTTTTGTAATCATCTCTCTCTGGTTCTCTTTTCCTTGGATATCCTTCAACAGACAGTGAGATAAAGTAAGATAAACACAACTTAAAGAACAGTACAATTGTTTATTGGCTAATGCTTAAAGAACAAATGACTGGAACTAATACCTTCTGGACCAAGCATTTATTTTCTCACAAGGCCCAAAGAAGGATAGAGTTCTGTCCCTGGGCAGGAATAATCTAGTACAGGTTAAAAATAGCTTTTCAGGAAAGACCTTGGGGGTCCTGGTGACAGCAAGTTTAACACAAATCACAAGTGTGCCCTTGCAGAAAAGAAGACCAACAACATCCTGGAATGTATTAACAAAAGTGTTGTCAACAGACGAAGGGAACAACAATTCAGTGCTTCCTTCCCACCTCTTTCAAGACTTGTGGAACTAAATCTAGAGTAGTGTGCCCAGTACTGAGCTCTCCGGTAAAAGAAAAACACATACATACCAGGGAACCCCCAGTGTAAGACCATCAAGATGATCAGGTGTAAATGACAGGAGGGGACAATCTGAGGGAACTGGTATTTTTCAGTCTTAAGAGCAGAAGGCTTATCAGGCATTCATCAGTTGGGGCCCAAACCTCTTTTCTAGGATGTGTAGCATTTGTATCATGGGAAGTTGGAATACATTTAAGGAATTTTCTTCTTACCGTGAAATTTGGTCAGTTACAGGAAGAGGTTGACCCTATTCCTTGGAGATGTTTATTCAAAACTTTTCTGGATACAGTCTTTAGTAATCTACTATCATTGAAACTCTTTGAGCAGCAAGTTGGACTGCATGTCTTCCAGAGATTTCATTAAACATACAGACTAGACTACTAGACTACTAAAAAGTCTCTCTCCAGCTTCTACAGGAAGTAGTCAGGAAGATAAAGCTGGAAGAGATGTGGAGGAGGAAAAAAGACATTAAGTTATTAGCTTCAATAACTCTTCTTTCATTCCCACATCATCAAATATTTTTCCATTTTATCTTAGCAAACAGCTTCTGCACATACAATATGGGTGGTAGACATAATTTCCTTATGCAGCCCCATGATTTTTGGAACCTCCCAGAGGTATTGATCATTCTTTTTTTAATTCTACACGTCAATAGTTCTGATGAATGCTTCCTTCTTCATTCCTGGATGAGTTTAACATAGAGACAAAGACCTCTGCTGACAGAAATAATATACACCTAAACAGGTCCACAAATTCTTGAAGTCTGGAATGCTGTGTTATTGGAAAATACAAACAAGTTTAACCTTGTCATCCATGTTGTCCCTCAAAAGAAAGCTGTGAATGAGAAGTTTCTTTTAAGTCATGCAAAAAACATTTTCAGGAAGTTGATCGGTCCTGATCTTGATGATACAAGTAATGTCATTTGGAGTAGATCTCATTGTGACTTAGGCTAGCAAGGAACATTAGCCTTGCTCTTAATGCAACTTGTTGGAGAAATATGATTTCTTGCTATTGCAGCTTTGGAAAATGTTCAAAATCAAAACCAATATTTCTTTCAAAAAGAATACCAGAAATCTTTTGTTCCCTGGATCAGTATCATTGTTTTCTTTCTTTTTGACTCTATTTATATTGTTTTAACTAATTCTCAACCTAGAATATAGCTGTTTGGTTTCTCCTTAGGTATTAACACTGTATCAGCAAACAGCAGCTTTCCTGGCATAGATCATAAAATAAAGAAATACTTTGTAGAAAGGAAATATTCTTAAATCACCCTCATCACTGCATTATGTTATTCTCTCAAATTTGAGTGTTGTTCCTAGCGACCCAATTAAGTGACTTTTGTTCTCAGTCCAGCAACATGACTAAAGAAAAGTTTTGGTCTAGTTGTCCTTCTGACACTGTATTGCTTCTGCTTTTCTTCTGACCCTGCCCAGCATGGTAGAGAAAAACAGCACAACACTATCAGCAGCTGTTGATGTTTTCCATATATATTTGAAATAGGAGACTATAGATTGTAAGGTAGATAATGGACAGTACTTGTCTCACGACTGTTCCCCATGTGCTTAAAAAACAGTAGATCATAAAAAAAAAAAAAACAAACAACCAAACCAAAAATAGTTCAAAGCATACTGCAAAAAAACCTTTTAGCAGTTCTTTGTTTGGACCAGCAGATGTATTTCATCAGTTCTCATGGGCTTGTGCACACTCAGATTCCTTAAATGGTATCAAACATAATATCCTTCGTTCTCCCAGTCCCTGCCTTTGCCTTCTGTGACTCAGGTGGTATGGCTGAAACACCTCCTGGTGAAGACTGAGGCAAGAAAGTCATTAAGTACCTCATCCTTCTCCATATCCTGGGTAACCACATCTGTTTATTTCTGAAGAGAGTCCACATTTTCTCTAGTCTTTCTGCCTTACTCTATTCCTCTCAGGCTACTTGACCCTGTTTCTGCTCTCTGTAGGCTTCCCTTCTGTGCTCGAGGTTGCCCAGGAACTCCTTGGTCATCCACACAGTCCTCTTGGTGCTTTTGCTTGACTGAGGTGATCCTTGAATATTAAGCAGGGCTTTTTTAGGGCTTTATCCCACAGCACTCTACCAATCAGACCCCTGAAAAGGCCAGGCCAGAGTCTGTTCTCTAGAAGTCCAGGGTAATTAGTCTGCTGTATGTTCTTCCCACTGCCCTAAGGATATCAAAGTCTGATATTTCATGGTCAGAAAAGCAGCCAAGGCTGCCCTTGAGCTTCACATTTCCCACCTCACCAACCCCTCCTTGTTGGCAAGAACAAAGTCCAGAATAACTCTGGACAGCATACCTGTCCTGGCTGGCTCCTCTATCACTTGGAGAAGGGTGTTACCATCAACACATGCCAGGAACCTGCTGGATTGCTTATACCTTGCTGTGTTGTCCCTCCAACTGATGTGGGAGGAGTTGAAGTTCCCCATGAGGACCAAGGCTTGTGAATATGAGGCTGCTCCTACTCATAAAAGGGCCTCATCAGTTCTGTCTTCTGCCAGACCACCAACCCCCACTACAATGCACCAGACCCCCACTATAGTGTCACCTGTCCCTGCTCTTCCTTTAATCCTGACCATAAACTCTTGATCTGCTGCTCATCCATCCCCAGGCAGAGCTCCATGCACTCCAGCAGGGCACTGACAGAGGGTAACATGCCCTCTTCATCTCCCCTGCCTGTCCTTCCTAAAGAGCCTGTATCCTTCCATTCCACAGCAGCCATCCCACCATGTCTCTGTGATACCAGCAAGATCACAGCCCTGCAGATCAGAGCCCTTAGAGACTTGTGGCTCTAAGTCCTCTTGTTTTTTCCTCATGTACATGCATTTGTTTAGAGGCATTTAAATTGAGTCCAGAATGAAGCTAACTCCCTGGCTCAATTTGCAATTATTATTTCAAGGAAGCATGTTTAAACAGGTATTCATTTCATGAAGTGAGTACAAAGAACACCTGTCACAGAACATATGCTAAGCAAACAAAAAAAAAGATACGAAGTAAAATCTCTAATGATCTAAGATGACATGATGAGAGAAACGCTATTAGGGAAGAGAGGTAAAGGATAATAACACAAATATTCTACACGTGAAATAAAACTTTGGAAGAAATTGGAAGAAAATAATGTACCATTCTCTCTAAAAAAATAGTGTTGTAGAGGTGAAGGCAAAGTTCTTATGTGCATAAGCATCCAAACCCAGCTGAAAATACCAAAGATGTATGGTGTTCTCAGGCTTACATTAATGATACATTTTTGTTTGTATATCTTACCAGTGTTTTGTCCTCTTGATGTTACTTTTAGTGTTCTAATCATATATTCACATTCAAAATAGTTTGATTTCTTTTTAAAGCTAGCAGTGAAGGATATATTTTCCTCTTTTCTTCCAGAAGTATGATTCTCTAGAGAGATACTGGCTTGAAGCCCAGGAGTATTGCTACTGGGTTAGACTAATAAATCATTATTAATCAGATTGTTTGTATCAATGCAGAGATGTTAATTTCCTTTTAGTATCTCGTGTCCAGAGAACTCACAGTAGTTTCTTTCAGTTTTCCCAGTTCCTTCTGCTGAATAAAAAGATAAATACATGCAGGAGAATTCCCCACGTATGCAAAATTCAAAGTACCAGTTGATCATTATTTAATTAAACATGGCACTTCGAGGTTCAAACTGAGAGAACCCTGTTTTGCAAAACACGATTTTGAAAAAAAAAAAATTAAAGCTACACCGAAAAAATGCTCCTGTTTTAGAGATGCAACTAAAGAAAGAGTTGCCTGTCTTCTTAATTCCTCTGTGTTCATCGTAACGTCTTGAGTTTTACCAATGCCAAAGACATCTTTGGACTTTGTATTTTCTCAAGTCCATATCCTTGTTTCTTTTTGTGTACTTACATAATCTAAAAATGTTTGTAAAATATTTTTTGTCCTCTCTCTCTCTATATATATATATGTATATATATGTTGCTTTCTACAGTGAAATAAATGAACTGGATAACAAAAGGGCATATGAAATCACTGAAGAGGGTACACCCTAAAATAAATCAGAATATTTTAAGGATAAAGTAATGAATCCATTTCATTATTTCTTGCAATGAGAACAGCAATCTGAACATTAGGAAGTTCAGAATGTAATGCATCATGGACTTCCATATAGAGAGCAGAAAAGCAATTCTAATAAATAGGCAGATCATATAAAAATGATTTGTATCAATATCTATCAGTCTGAACTCTGACAGTACTGCACCCACTGTTTCCCCCAAAGTAGGGAATAATGAAAAAGTGTCTCTTCCATTTATGCATTAATTTCAGGACTGATTGCACCTAACCACATTGAATCTGTCCACATCCTTTTCAAGCATGGCAACTAATGATCACAATTCCTGTCATGTAGATCAGTGCTTCAACATCCAGTTGGAAATTGTCAACTCTGCATACTACAAATCTATGTTGTGTCAATATCACAAATGGATAAGTAGGCAGGTGCCATTTCAGAACTCCTCTCATACTGTTTTAATCTGTGTTGAGCCATTTTGTCAAATAAAGCTCAAAAATATGTTTGCCTGAGCTCAAAAAATGTTTCCCAGCATTTTCTTTTCAATACACAATACTGAATTTGTCCATTAACAACTTTTACCCCAATTCAACTGAATTTGAAGCTCTAATCGTGATTTATCATGCATCTAGTTATGTAGACATTTTCACTTGAAAACGTTTACCTATTCACTCTAAATTTGTACTTTTCAGCATGGTAAAACTTTAAAGTATAATGACCCAAACTAAAACACTGAGAAAATATCAGAACTATTTTGTATGTTAGCTTTACAGTTAGGCAGCTCATACATAGAGGATCTAGTGCAGCTTAAACAATAATTTTACAGGCTGGAGGACTGAGAGCAGCCCTGATGAGAAGGACTTGTGGGTACTGGTGGATGAAAGAGTGGACACGGGCCAGCAACGTGCGCTTGCAGTCCAGAAAGTCAACTGTGTCCTGGGTTGCATCAGGTCAAACGTGGGCAGTAGGTCAAGTGAAGTGATTCTTCCTCTCTACTCCACTCTGGTGAGATGCCACCTGGAGTGCTGCATCCCAGCACAGGAAAGACATGGACCTGTCAGAGCGAGTCTAGAGGAGGGCCATGATGATGACTGGGGAGATGAAATGTATCTTCTACAAGGAGAGTGTCAGAGAGTTGAGGTTGTTCAGCCCAGACAAGAGAAGGCTCTGGGGAGACCTTATGCAGCCTCTCAGTACTTAGAGGGAGCTTATAAGAAAGATGGGGCCAAACGTTTTATTTGGGCCTGCTGTGATAGGCCAAGGAGTAATGGTTTTAAACTAAAAGAAAGTCAACTTAGATTTGATATAAGAAAGAAGTATTTTACAATGAGGACGGTAAAACACTGGAACAGGTTTCCCAGAGAGCTGGTGTATACCCCATCCCTGGAAACATTCAAGGTCAAATAGGATAGGGCTCTAGCAACCAGATCTAGTTTAAGATGTCCCTGCTCATTGCAAGGGGCAGTTGAACTAGATGACCTTTAAAGGTCCCTTCAAACTCAAATTATTCTATGATTCTACAATTTTCATATTTGTTACTTTTACCTTCTTCCTTAATGACTTCTTAATTCCAAAAACAATGAATAAATTACAGTGGAGGAAAAAAAGCGGGAAACAAGTATACAACGGGAATGAACTTGTGGGAGAAAAATAACACAACATAAACTGCACTTTAATTATTATGCAGTACTTAAAAGCTACAATGAAATAAAAGATGATCAATAAATTGTATAGTGTTAATCATGTCAAATAAGGGACATTGCAGACAATCTAGAAAAGGTCAGTGATGATTCACCTACTACACTAAAAATCTACTTGACAACAAATGCTATCTTTTGTGAAGGACTAGGCATTAAAAAAGTTAAATAAGAATGGATGCTGTCAAATTAAGCAAGAAGAGTACTTACAAACTAGGAATGACAAAGAAATAATCATGCTGACATCAAAACATGTGCATAAAATAACATCTACTGTTAAAAAGTGTGAAGATTTTTGTTTGTAATGAATATTTTGACAGATATGTCATACAGGTTTCACCTCTCCTCCAAATTTCTATTCTATTAATGCAAAAGAACAAATGCAATAGAAACATTTGTTGTAGCATAGTAAATGGGCAAATATGTGCATATATATTTTAACATATACATGTGCTTTCAAGGAGCCCATGGAGGTTAAGGATTATGTTGTCTGGCCTTTTCAGTAATTTCTGTTTTGTTTACTTTGTTATCTCCTACCTCTGTTTTTAAGCTAAACCATGTAGGAAACTTCCATTGGATTTCTATCTACAAAAGATGTGATATATTCTCTAGGTACTTAAAAGATGCTGATCTAAGCCTCATAACAACAGTGTGAACAGGTACCCTTTTCAGGTCATGGATTTTTCATGCAGAGAAGAGAGATCTAGGAATATTTTTATTGTTTTTCTCCAGATGGAAAAACTGTGTTCTCATTTCTAGGCATTTTAATCTAGGATATGATTTGTTCCACACTATGCCATTGTCAATTCACTTCAAAAACTGTGTAGAATAAACTCACATCAACCCATTTATACATATCTATGTGTGTGTGTGTGTGTATTTCCATATATGCCATCTCATTGTCTGCCCATTTAAAGTCTGTGCTGGGTTCATCTCTGCCAGCAACCACCCTTGGCTCTTGCTCCCTCTCATCTTCCGCAGGCTGGGATCAAAACAGAAGAAAAGTAAGAAGGCCCATGGATCAAGATAATGACAGTTCAATAAGTAAAGCAAAAACTGCTCAAGTGACCAAAGAAGAAAAAAAAATTCTTCAAGTTCTTCCCATTAGTAGGTAAATGTTCAGCTACATCCTGGGAAGCAGGGCCCTTGGCATACATGACAGTTGCTTGGAAAGATGAAGACCACAATTAGAAAATTCCCTCTTCCTACTGCTTTCCCTGAGTTTCTTATTGCTAAGCATGAGTGTACAGTATGGAAAATCCATTTGATCAGTTTGGTTCAGCTGTCTCAATCATGTCCATTCCCTAATTCTTGTCCACTCCAAGCAACTTTGATTGAACATGAGATGGAGAGAGAAAGCCTTGATGCTACACAAGCATTGCTCAGAAACAGATAAATGATTGCTGTGTTATCAATATTCTTTTAGCCACAAATGCAAAGGACAGCATCATATGGGTTGCTATGAAGAAAATTAACTCCATTCCACCCAGACTGAGTTCAAAATCTCATTTCATACTTGCAGATGTGTGGAAAGAGACAAATTTTACAATGCTTCCATCTTTCTAATTATTACCATGTTGCACAATGAGAAAATTATGAGACTAGATCAAGAGTAAACCTAAAGATAATACTGCACCAAGAAAACGTTGACAGTTCTAGTCAGTTTTTTGAAGTAAACTTTGACTGGTAATGGAAACCAGAAAAGAACCAGAGACCACAGGAAGAGGAAAGCATACTGCTCTATTGGTCAGGGTAGTGGGGTAACCTAATCAGGTCTTACTGTGTTAATGACCGTAAGAACTTCTATATAACTAGAAGATAGAAATAATGGAACTAGAACTGCCTAAATATAAATATACATCCTTGTAAGTATCATATTAAATTCATACTGTAAATATAAAAATCTTTTTAGATATGTAGTCTGTATCAGTCTTTAACAACACCATGGTCTTGCTGGACATGTTGAAAAATGGCTGGACATGGCATGTTCTCATGCAATGTGAAGGATGCACAGATGAGTTTTCAGTAAAATTTCACTATGATTTATTTTAATTTTTTTACACAGTCTGAAATAGAGAGTTATGTAGTCATTTAAATATATTTCCATATCACTTAAATTTAATGTACTTCTCTCTGGAAAGACTTCAGGACAGTTGGAATTATTGACATTGTGACAACTGCCTAAGAATTATCGCTATAGAGTAGAGCATAAAACTTTTGAACCACTTCTAGAATCAGGTGGATTTACATCTGCAAAATCTCAGATTTGCAATTACAGAATAGGTAGTCTTGCATACTTTAATGCCAAAGCAGGTAAGACAAGAACTGAACTTTTAAAATGAATCAGGGATTTATTATTTCCTATCAAGTATGTCCTTCTACTGTACTAGAAAACAATGGCAATTCTGTCCCTTATTGACAAGCCCCAGAGCTTAGTGGCGTGCTAGTACCTTAGAATCAACAACAAAAACAACATCATCAACAATATTTTGAGCAGCATGGGGAAATGATTTAGAGAATGATCACTAAGACCCCATTAAAATACGGGCTTATACCTTTCCCTCTGGCAAAATGGATTCTCTTCCAAATCACAACTAAACATCTATAGTGCGGCTGAAGATGTCTTTTGGAGTTTCTATGACTATTTCGAGGAAGTAATAATGAATTATTCAAGCCAGTCAGCAAGACATTTTTTAACAAACCAGATATTATTCAATATCTAAATCAAGTGGATTTTATCTCTGTTTAGACTATTTGTAACAATAAATATATGGGAAGATGATAAAAGAAATAAAACCTCCAGACTGAACACAAACCCTTCAAAAACAAAAGAATAACCCATATAAGAATAGCAGAATGTCATGGGAAAGGTATTTGATGCTTAAAACATATTTGCAGAATGTTTCTGTAATTAGTTTTAGCAATTTAACACATATTTGCTTTAATAATGGACACTTAATCACAGGGAAAATAAAAAATAAATTTGGAAAAAAGAAGATGGGATTTTCGTAAATAGGAATAAAGTAAATTATTCTCCTCCTGGTACCTCATTTTCTCTTACATTCAAATATCAAAACCTGAAACAGAGCAAATAGCTCACCTCTCTCCTTTGAAACTAATTAAAGATAAAATAAAATATGCTCTATAACTGTCACACAAATGAAAGACTGGAAACACAATTTCCAATAACAGAAGAAATAAGTTTTTTCTATTATTAGAATCATGTCAAACGTACACAGTACTTTCTTTTAATGTGGAAAAGTCATCATCAGTATCAAAATTTTTTTCCACTCACTTTAACTGTAGAGTCCAAAAGCTATGTATAAACTTAGTTACAGTGACACCTGGAAGGCCTCTGGAAATTTTTTTGTGCCCTATGGTGCCCAGTGCCCTTATTTCTGTTATGTGAATGGAGTACACAGTCAGTTGATTCATTGTTACACAAAAGCCTGTGTCTGAACCTTCTAAGGCTAAGTAAAGGAGATAAAATTTATATGTGCACAGTGAGAAGTCGAGCTTGAGAAGAAAAGAACAAAGACTATGTTAATGTACAAAAATTCTGGTATCTTTGGTTACTACAGTCAACAAGACATCTCTTCCTTCATGTACAGAGATGTTGCAGGTGGTGAAACAATATTTTCTTTGCATAGATGTGAGACATCAGCATGACAACCAAACTTCTTGAAGCAGAACCAGAGAATTCATAGCATTAATTTTTAGGTTCATCAACATTACAGATAAAAGAATGTCTCTAATGGAGCACTGGTGGATACTTTGCTAAGTTTTAAATTGTTTGGGTTCCAGTCACAGCATAGCTGTTGAAATACAGAATACAATGCAAGAGCTTTGTCTGCACAGGGTTTTTTTCTCTTTCAGTGGGGGTGAGTTACAATTTACAGCTACTAGTGAACTGAAAATGCTCTGTACAGGCTGCAGTTGGTAATGGAGTAATCCAGTTAAAACAAAAACTCGAGTCTCTCTATACCACACTTTAACAATGCCGTATCTTCAAATAAGTTGTCAAACACATGGTGCGGTGCAAAACCACAGCACACCTGCTGAAGTAAGGAAGACCACGAAAAATTGAATGAAAGATTTGGAGTGAAAGGCTGCGTGGAGGGAAATATAACACAGAAAACAGAACTGAGAAATTAAATTCATTAAAAGTGTTGGAGAAAGGACAAATGTTTGCTGCAAATCCGTAGCAAAACTATTGGTATAATATAGAACATGATAGTATAGTTAGCTTTATGAACCTCTTCAGAAACATGTAATGGCTTCTGTCTCTACTGATTCAGGAGCAGTGACAAAGCCTGCCTTTTGACCAATTGTTCCAGAAAACAACAATTTGTGTAAGTGAGGAAGTCTTATGACCTTCGCACTTACCATAAAATTTTGAACTTATTTTGAATCATGATTTGTGCCTGATAAACTTGGTAGGCAAAATTGTGAATAGTTCAGGGAAAAAAAGAAGCTCAATTTATATCCTTGCTTTCACATTGTCATTTAATGCGGATGACGACAAGGACAATTAAAATATACATAGCATATTCGGGATGGGAACAACAACTCGAACTTCCGAGCACCTCTCCATGATACTCTGTCCTGGTAGCAAACATGCCTTGACCCCTTCAGAGCATTTTCAGCCGGATACTCTAAGCAGAAAGATGTGAGGCAGTTGGAACTGAGAGAGTTGAAAACTCTGGAAATCTGAAAATAAATAATCAAATAATAGAAAATCTCACAAGTTGCTTAAAAAGAGAAAAATTAGAAAGGAACATACATAAGGAGACAACAAAGCATGGAAATTTTTGAGGAAAAAAGACAGTAGAATTGTTGAGAATTAAATGAGGATGTATTTTGTGCCAAATAAATCTGAACTTTTTATTTTACCAAGGAGCTAATCATCTTCCCCTATCCTCAAATATTTATGAAGGGTCAATAGTAATTATACCTTATATTTTTTCCCGTTTTTTTCCTAACAGTAATTTATATTAAATACAGAGTCAGCAGTGATATTTAAAATATTTTTATTTGTAACTATGTGCAACACTTTATACAGAAGTGACTACACAGGATGAAAAAAGCATTACCTTGTCAACATATAGCACATATAGCACAGAAAGGACATCAACCTGTTATAGCAAGTCCAAAGGGAGGGCCACAAGTTGATTAGAAGGATGGAGCTCCTCTCCTATGAGGAAAGACTGAGAGACTTAGGTTTGTTCAACCTGGAAAACAGATGGCTCAGGAGTAAACCATTTGTGGCCTCCTGGTGCTGGAATGGAGCCTACAAGAAAGATGGAGAGGGATTTTTTACAAAGGCATGTAGTGATAGGGTAAGGGAGATTGGATTCAAACTAAAAGAGGGTAGATTTAGAAAAGATATTGGGAAGAGTTCTTTACTGTGATGGTGGTGAGGCACTGGAACAGGTTGCCCAGAGGAGCTGTGGATGCCCCATCCCTGGAAGTGTTCAAGGCCAGGTTGGATGGGGTTCTGAGCAACCTAGTGAAAGGTGTCCCTGCCTACAGCAGGGGTGTTGGAACTAGATGATCTTTAAGGTGCTTTCTAACCCAAACCATCCTATGATCCTATGAATATATACTTTCAGTTACCTTCCCATAAACTTACATCCTTCTAAATCCTGAATATTCTTTTCAAAAGGATTTCAAGATTCTTAGTGTTGTATATATAATAATGTCTCCTTGCAGCCTCCACAATAATTTTTTAAAAAAATCTGCATTTAAAAAAGGTTTCTTTGAAGAAAAAAATTGAAGTATTGCATTCAGAAAATCTTAGTGGTTATTAACTGATTTTTTTGCAGGAGGTTCATTTGCTCATTATTTGATGAGTAAACAGATTTTCCACTTTAAAATACATGAGGTCATAGTCTGTAATTTCTGACCTTCTGTCATAATTTTACAGTTTTTTATGGATATCTAGAGGTGTTTGAACATCATCATGTGACATTTCCTTCTCTCCTGCCAGTTGAATGATGTATTTTAGTAATTTCAACACATTTTGGATTTCAAATGTGAATACTAATACACCTTTTTTTCTGAAAGAAAAGGTACAGAAACATTATATATTTACTTTGATTTCTCTTTTTAAAGACCTTTTCCTAAATCTAGCCTGAATGCTCAGAGCTAGACTAGCTTTGGTTTGTCTCTCCATCAACAAACATTGTATGAAATCATAATGTTTTCTCAATGTAGAATATTTTCTCATCCTCTACTTGTCCCTATCTGCAAGCATGACCTAATATTCATCCCAAAAATAATGACTTTGTCAAATTCACTGGCTATTTTATTGGCAAATATATTCAAAGAAAGGAAATTAAAAATCAGACTTATGGATATATTTGAAATATATTTGAAAATTTAGGGGTCTTTGCTTTCTATAAAATATTATCTGGCTGTCATCTATATTTAATATGGGTGATGCAAAACTAAATGGAAATCATATATTTCAATTCTTTAATTTTCACAATGGTTGTGGAACTGCTCCAGGAGCTGTAACTGTATCAGAGTGTGATCTTTTCTAAACATCTAAGTAAAGTCTAACAGAAATTATGTGCACACACAGACAGCATAAAAAGAGGTAAGAAAGTACTAGCCTACATGGTTTCCCTTCCAAGCTTTGTTAGATGTAGGGTATTATTTATTTCAAACTAATTTCTCTAGCACTAACATGACTTCTCACATATGAACAGACTAGAATTCCCCTCATATCATAATATTGTCTCTAAATTAATATTACTCCATTGTGTAGTTACCTTGTGCGGTGCAAAGTCAATTTAGCAAGCCTGAGATATTTCTTTGGTTATATTTGACCTAGAAGATAAAAGTCATGACGTGATGTAACATAAAAGACACCAACTGTTCTACATTCCAATTTACATAAGCATAAATTGTTACAGAGCGGTTACAGTACATAGCTTGTCAGGTGGCTGTGTAAGTACATAATGGCTGTAATTCTAGAAATTTTCATTTTAAAGCAAAGCATTTGCATGTAGCTCTCTACAGATTTCCTGAAATTAACCTGTAAATGAGAATTATTATTGGGGAGTGAAGGAAAAAAATAAATTAATTTGAAACAGCAATTTCTAAAGTATTTTAGATATAGAAGTTAAAATGTTGTGTAAGCAGAAATGGTAAAGCAGCATCACACACACAAATACTCAACCCCCTCATTCAGGTTGTTACTAAGTAGTAGTAGGTGCTTCAAATGTCTCCTGTGATTATACCAAATTTGCAGTAAATTATTCATTGATGTGAATTTTGGAGAATGGTCTCACGTGACTTTCAAGCAATAGTCCCAATTAAAGAATAATAAGGAGAAATGAATGAAAGAGTCTTCATACACATGACTCAGACTCTTCGGACTAATTTTTTTAACACTTATATTTTTCTATTTTTTGGCACTTACCTCAGAAGTATCTTTATACGCCTAAATTTTCCAACAATATTAATCATGCAGTGAAGCAAAAGTGGATCATATACCCTTAATTCCACTTTCTACAGATAGTAATATCATCTCTACTTGTATTTATTTTAGCCAACAGTCAGCTTACTGGTGCAACTAAGGTATACCATGCTTTTCAAAGATAAAGCTTTAGTTCAAAGAAAGAGAGTAGTTAGAAGATGTTTAAAACGTTTGGTCTTATAGCAACAGAAACAGTACAATTTAACAGCTATTGATAGAGTAACAGTAACAATAAAGAACAACAAGGAAACCAATGAATTTTTTTCTTAGATATTGCTTATTCTATATTAAAACAATATGTAAACCAATGTCCTGTTTTTCACTCTAAAAATTTAGCTCTTTATTTGACTTTTCTTTCACAGTATATTTTTTCCTATAATGGTTGCTAAATACAAACAATCTACTATTTGCAAAAATGTAAAAATCATGATGTCTGAATGAAGAGAGGCTAAAAATTGGTACAAAAAAGAAAATTCAGCTTACTTACCTGCCAACTGAAGTTTGACTAAATCCAGCAGAAGGCCAGGCAAATATGTTCTTAAAAATTCAATATATGCCACAAGGAAATTGAGTATGCCATTCTCCCCATCTTCCAGACACATGCCTCTACTTATTTTGTAATGAAATATGAAATTGGTCACTTATAAATCCATAACAATGGGAGAAATTAAAAGAAATTCCACTGAAAAAGGAAAGATCTTTTCACCCTTCACAGCAGCTATTTGTTCAAGTGAAACAAAATCAAAAGAATCACCTGATAGATATTGTCCATTTCAGATAGATCTAGTGCATGCAGTTCAAAATCAGAAGTTACTTATAAGATTCCTTTGGGTAACATATATGCAGAAGTTTATTGATAACACTATAGGTAGAAAATTACTTATAAGTTTAGCTGGAATACTAACACTATGAAATGTTGTTCTCATAATCACCATACCAGTTAATCACCGTTGACAGGATCAAAGAAGTGAATAAACAAACTAGCCATTTTAGTAATTTGATCTGCTTAGAAACACTTGATATCATAATGCTGCTGACTTAGAAATCTTTAATGCAACAAATTTCTCAAAACCATAATCCACAAAGGTAAGTTCAATTATTTTAGGTTACCAGACTTCTGAACACCTCAAATTAACTTTGTGAAGACTTTTTTTCTAAAATGAAATGTTTTCTAAAAAATATTTTTTTTTAGAACTAGACTTGGAGGAGAAAATCTGAGCTTTCCTTGGAGACTTCAGAGAAAATTGGTGCACTGGAGATGTTAAACTATGCTTATCAAAGTATTCCTTAAAAATTCCTTGGAAAAATTTTAAATTACACCCCCCCATAGATAAATTATACCAATTATAAAATTAATTTTAAAATTGCTTATTGATTCTATTTGGATATCAACAAAAACATAAACAGGAATGAATTACAAAACTGAAAGTTAATGTTCTTGCAAAAGGAGTCTTGAAAAAGTCATCATTTTGAGGTGCAAACCTGTCTTAAAGTTGTTTTAAATATTACATGATAACTTGCATATAGACATAACCATAGACATTGATTTGCACGCACACACTCATATGCTGCTGTGCATACATGCACAAAAAGTGTCTTAAGAGAAGAAATCCCACAAAAATTAGCAAATGGGATGTAATTCATCCAAGGTATTTGCCTATAAAATTAAGATCCTTTCTGTAATTTGTTCAATAACATTATATAGATCTGCCTCTCTCCCCTCCAAAAAAGAAGAAATTTAAGAAACTAAAAGTATCAATGGAATTCACAAACCTTGGCTTAGGGTAAAAATTATTGCAATCACAGAATATGGGTATATTTTAACTTGCCAAGGTAGACCATACCTAAAAATTTTTGAAGCACTATTAGAAAAAATTTCTAGACCATTTTTGGGTTGTATGGTCTTGGAAACTGTGAAAGGTTTTTTAAAAAGTAGAAATTAATACCCTAATGCTCTACTAACTCTCTGTTAATACTTTTCAGGGTTTAACTGTGAGATTCAAATAATTCTGCCCTGGTAGTTACAAATCTTATCCACTCAAACTGTTGAAGGGCTGATATCATAAATCCGCACTAATTTGCATTGACTGTAGATACAAGGAAAAAATATAGATTAATATAATTACCACAAATTATTGTGTATGTATTGTAAACACTTCTTGTCCTGCTACTTCCTGCATTGGTTTTATGATATTTCAAATATTGTTGATTAAGATGATAACGTACATATTAGGTTTCATAAGACACCCTAAGTAAGAGGCTAAAATGATACAGAATCAACATACTGTGTTTTCAAGAGCTAAATTTATTGAGAGAACGTATGAAAGATTGTCACAAGTTCTGTTACAGTGACTTTTTAAAGTCAAGAATGTATTAAAAAATGTATGCTCTATTTTAATATGCTCCATTTCAGTCACATTTACTTAGACATGATGTACCACTTAATTCACTGCAGTCCTATGGCCTGTATTGTGTCACACAGGAGACTCGATTACAGTGTTTCTTCTGGCTTTATGACATATGAATCCATTAATATACACAGAATTAAGCAGTTTTATGTCTGGTAGTTAAAGACATGCGTGACTGCATTAAAGAAGGCTAAAAAGTTACCATATTTCAACGTTAAATTCTTTCTAATGAACTCTTTACATAAGTAGAGATAATAAATAGGATCTTTAGAAAGATGAAAACTTCAGTGTACCTTCCCAAGCTACTTAGCCCAGGAACTGACTCATTTGGAGGCTTAATGGAACCAGTTGCTCCCAGCAGCAATTTTCCTCTACTGGAGAAGAATCAATATGCATAAAAAAATTTGTGTTATCATACATTGATAATCCTAGTGGTATCATGAGTAACTATTGCACTTGCTTGATTTTTCATTGCATATTTGCCTCTACATTAAATCTTTCCATACTCTCCAATTGCCTTATTATAAATTACTTATAAAACAACTAAAAACTTACTGTATTAATATTTTTAATAACTTAATAGATTATATATCAAAAATACTGGAAATACAAAACATCATAAAACAGTGAAAAATTTAATCCAACTTTTGTGTAGTTTTTCTTCAACTGCTATTTCAAGTGAACTAGCATGTGAGGAAACCTTCAAAAACTGAAATTTTGTCTCTGAATGTTTAAATATTTTCAATAGAAATACTTTGCAACCATATGGTTCACAGGTGGCAACACATTTTTTTGCAATAAACTTTATTTTATTCTTTCTGTTCAAGGCTCAGTCAAGCTCCAGAATTAATACACAACTTTAATGCAATGATAGTAGAGTGGAAAAGAGTATTAGTCATTCTACTATTTTTTTTTTTTTATTTTCCCACTTTCTCATCTACCCAAATTTTCTCAAGCTTTTTCTTTTTACGAAAAAAAAACCCCAAACCACACCACCACCAACCAACCAACAAACAAACCCACACTCCAAAAGAAAAAAATCACCTTAAATACAAAAAATAAAAGACACACAGATCATATACTATTTTAACTTTTTTTTCTCTATCCTATAAATCATTACCTTTCAAAGCCTTGTATTTATATGTTAGATATTGTTTAGGGCAAAGACCAGTATTAATGCCTGTGAAATATTTAGTAGTAACAAATAAATAAATAAATAAAATGGTTCTGTAGCATTTAATGAATTATTGGGAAAAGATAACTCATTAGACCACCAGTTTCTGCGTCTGCATTTAGTTGATTGTGCGTGACTGCATAATCATGCGTACTCTCCATTACACTGAGTGGAGGCCTAGTGGAATGTTCATCTGTGGACTTTTTAGACTCATTGAAAACACACTTTAATACTTGGTTGGCTTGGGGTTAATTCAGCTCTTGATTCCGTTCGCTGAGTTGGTTATGTCTCAAAAGACAATAATGAAAACTTGGGCACTACTCCCATATATTCCCACCCAGACTGTAGATATCTACAATTAGACAAGATCAATCCCACCCATGAAAGTTTAAAAAGAAGGAATGAACTTTTAGATTGACTAAATATTTTCAGTAATAATTCTCATATGTTGAAAGTGAATTTTATATGTAATATTATTTAAATCACATTTCCTTTTGTAGTGGACAAAACCCCTAAGAACATTCACTTATATTACTTCAAATTTAGGCTTAAATTGCGTATAGTGTACCAAGGTTATTACCTGAGTACTGTAGTATTTTAAATATTAACTTTTTCCATTGCACCACAATCAAGCTGGAGCATTCTCAGCTGAGACTGCTTTTCTGAAAGCATCTCCTGCACATGGCAATATTTTTCATGTGTCCAGCCAATCCCTTCTTCCAATTTGTCTATGTGATTTGCAAGCCTTTTAAGCTTAAAAGCAGTTTAGATTACATGGTATAATTTAGATAGAAAAGCTTTGATTCCTGCCAAATCTTTATTCCTTTTCTAGGTGTATCTAATTTAAACTAACACTTTATTATATTGTTCCACTTACATCAAAGTGTTCTTCCCTGTGTAATAATTACAGGAATGAAAAGTGTGAACATTCAAACTACACACCTGTGTCAAGTTAACAATAAAAAAAATAACCAAACAAAAGACATTTCTCTATATAAATACATATGCAAGACAAGGGGAGGCAAAGAAAACTAGTTTTCTTGAGTTTGCATGGCTTTATCAATAGAAAAAGAATTTAAATACCCAAGAGCAGGCAAGAAAATTACAGTAGAGTAAGGCAGAATGAAAATATTGTCAGATTGTGTGCATTTTTTTCCCTTTAAATAAACTTGGAATAGTTAATTCCTTTTTACACTAAAAGAAAAACAAAAAAGTTGTTGTATTTTTTTCCCATAGGCTCTCAGTTCATACAGAGAGACTTTTTGTAGAGTAGCTGGCTCCTGAGAGTTCACATGCTCATTTGTTTTCTGTTATAAATTGGTCTTCTTCACATCTCTTTATTCAGACAGTATTCAAGTGGTATTCATCTTTTTATCTTTGCTGATACCTAAGACAAGACACTTCATTATCTTGTGCTCCAAAATCCTTATCTATGAAAATCAATTCTATTCCTCAAGAAATACATATATAAATACACACACATCTTTATGAAATCCTAGTATTCTTAAAAAATTAAATTACACGTGTTTAACAAAATATGAAATCTCTGAATGTAAAATGCTAGATAAGAGTTAGATATTATCACCGCAATTATTTTTCATGCATTCTTTAAAATTTGTAGATTTTTTTTTCATCCAGGTTTATTATTAAGTAATAAATAATGCACCTACTTTTCTCAGTCCAAACTGGAGGTAATTGTGAAGTTCTATAATGTTAAATAAAGTCATGAACATTAGAACTTTTTTTTCACAAACAAAACATAAGTGCAAATGGTGTTTTCAATAAAATTATTGCAAATCTCTCACAGTTTAATGTTTCCCAAATCAAAATAATATTCCATGTAATTCGCTTTTTAAGTTTTTGTATTAAAGTTGTATTTCTTTATGCATTACTAAACCTCATAAATTATTAAAACTACATATTGGGCAGATAGAGATTCTTACAAGAGTGAAGACTTTGAGGATTAATTTGTCACTTTTTTGAAGAGTTTCTGAAAGTAGGTCTGAGAAGAATAAGAGTTATAAAATTTTAAAAATTCACATTCGTAGAGATTTCAACACAGTAGCTGGCACAAATTCAAAATGGTATGATGCCAATCCCTTTTCCAGAATTAGTTAGAAAAACATTTTTCCAGCTTTTTGTATACTGTGTTTCTCTGTTATGTAATCTGGAAGATGTATTTAATAATTAGGAGTATTGATGTGCACCATCAGTTATCTGAATAATAAATATCATTTTTCCCATTAAAATACCCCATGGCTAAATAAATTAAAAAAAAAAAAAAATTAAGGGTTTCCATCGAAAGGTGCTATTTTAATAGTACCTTGAGTTCATAAATTCTGAAATTTTTTTCTTTATCCTCCTGTTCTGTTGACTTTGCATAGGACAAGAACAAGGCATGAGGTCCTTCACTTCCACATTGACAAAATCTACTTCAGCTTCACCACCTAAACATTCTTTCAGACCATGTATGCGTGATAAGTAGCACAGACAACCAGAAAATTCAACATGGATGGCCTGTTGAAGAAAACCATAGCCTTTTTTTTTTTGTCACATACTGAGGACATTAAGGATCTGAAGAAAAAGAAACTCAAAGACAGGGAGTTCTGATTGCGCTTACAGGTCATGTAATTCTGTGGAGTTTATTTAGAAATGGTCAGAATCCACAGGTTAACTTCTAAAAGCACTGAAACAAGAGGATCAGGTAAAAAATAGCTAATATGTGGCATATCAACACAAAACAACTTGATAGCTTTTTCAGCAGAAGATACTGGAGAGATGTGAAAGGTGAGCAAATAGAAAAAATGCTTCTAGTGAAGTAGAAGAATACATGAGGAAGTGACGGTGAACTGTTGTGGTCAACATTACCTCTTGTTCTTTGGGAAGGAAATACAAATTCTTTATTAATTCTCAGTGAGTCACTGCTATCAACAAACTTCGGGTGATTATATTTAAATCCGACAACAGACAAACTGAAAGGACCATGAATTAGTGTTTTTCAATAAAAACTGGGAAAACCCAGAAAATTTACTGTTATGTAGGTTCATTGAATCATCAGGAGCTGTTATTTCTGGAAGGCAAGTGTTAATAATAAGTTAGGGAGACAGGTGAAAGGGGTTCTCATCCAAAATGGTAAGTGATGAATGAACATTATGGTAATAATGGTCAAGCATAGTCAGATGCAAGAAAATGAAAAAAAAGCAAACAAAACCTACAGAAATTCTGGGGGGAAAAAAAAATTATTTAGCTGAATAGACATTTGGTCAGATTTAAAAAGACAAATCTTAACACCTGACGTAAGAAATCCTTTGGCCATAGGATCCATGCATAAAATTTTTCTTCTGCAGACAAAAAATCCCCAAACAAACAAACAAACAAACAATCCACAAAAGTAAAATGAAACAAAACAAAGTCATTCAAATTTATTCATTCTTGGTAAGAATCGAAGGGGCTACTATTAACAGTACAGTCTACAACAGAACACTCAAGTCTGTGAGAAATCTGTAATGACAAGGATGGACTTAATATTGTCATGTCTGATGGTAAAAGTTTCTACTTCAAAATATTCCATTGTTTTCTACAGGCCTAAAGGTCTTTTTGAGGCCTTAAGAAGGACCCTCAGGTAATCTTAGAGCTGACCAGACCTAGAAAGAGAAAATATATTGCCACTCAGAATTCTGACAACTGAAATATCCATCTGAAAGGGAATCCCAAATGAACTTAAAATCAAAGCTTAAACTGAACAGAACCATGGCCTCCTCTTAACCCTCCCCTTGGTTTTAGAAGAAGGTGATGGCTGTTATAGCTTTTATTAAATCCAATAACAAATGTCAATTTAAAGTCCATTCCTTATAAATTTCTGAGTACAATTTTGAAAGAATTCAAGAAAATAAAAAAGATTACTTCCTTGTTTTAAAAAATTCTTTTAAATTTCTCCATGATATTGCTGATGTTTATCCTTAAAGGACCAACATATATTACACCTCTGAAAATTATAGGCAAGGGATTATTAAGCTCATGACAAGGTTAAGTTTCTTTCATTAGTTTGTTATTTTCTTTCATTTGATGTCTATAATCAGAAAAGCCTTTGCACACTCTCACCAGTTTCAGCAAGATGATGTATAAAGAATTCAGTTGTTCTAGCTTCATTTATTACCAGGAGGCTCTTGTGCTGGTTTATCATTGTACTGCCTACCACAAAGTTTTCCATCGTTAGACACAGTTTTAAGTTACCTAGAGCTTTGCCCAACTTCATGTGTTTGGACTGAAATTTGTCTTGCTGAATTTTTGTTCAAGGCCAAATGATCTTGATAAGTGTAAATGAAAATAGTGTGGATATTTCTAAGAAAGATATTAACAAATATGTCACTTTGTGTTAGCAGTAAGAGTGAGCTATTACCTATCTAAGTCCTATATCCATTCTGTTGAAAAGTTCTGATGTCTTGGAGAAGGTCAGTGTTGTGCTATGGCTCTTACTCATCCTGGGGTTTTGCTGCTTTACTTTTGTCTTATGAATTCCCTGTTAGAGAAAGCATCTGCTTGCAAAATCTCTGTCTGTTCTGATCAAGTCAGACAATACACCACACAAAGCAAGGAATCCCTTCACAGGTGTTCCTTTCAAAAAATATCCATATAAAAGAAGTGAATGCAATTTTACTTTTAGGTTGGGTACATCCTGAAATCTATTCGACTTGGGAACAAGCTCTGATTATGATTTTACTTAAAAAAAACTACTGTGGCAAAGTCAAATATTCAGTATTCCCAATACAGCAGAATTAATGATGCCAAGTATAATAATTTCTGCCCAACCTATGTAGGCATACTTGCATGTCTTTACCACTTGATATTATTACTTCCTTTTAACAAGTAGCTTGTATGATGACTTTTATCACTTAGGGGGGAAATAGTTCAACATTTTGACCTCTTTTTATTTATCTTTTAGTGTTTAAAGTACAGTATTCAAGTGCTGATATGAATGAAAAAAATCCTTCATTCTACATGATTTTCCAAAACTTACAAATTAATTCTCACGTAATTATTTTTAAAAATTGTGGACACTGCACAAAATAGTAAAGTTCAAAACAAGATCCTGGAACAAACTTCTAGTTCATGCAGCAATCTACAGAAAATGTCCATGTACACCAGTTTACACAACTTGAACTGAGAAATATGGCTCACATGAGGACACAACAAAATTCAGCACAATGGTGTCTGAGTGTTTCATAAATATCAGCATCCTGTGATGTGAGAATCTAGCTCTGCTGTCATTTTATACATGGACAGTTGAAGCAAACAGCTTTGGGGACATGGGGTAAAAGAAGACAAGGAAGTTCACATAAAGTAAAAATAAAATGTAAACTTGCTTTCTATCAAAACGCTCACTTGGGATATATGAGAACACAGATTAATTTCTCTTTTATTTTGAAGCAGTTTGAACCAACATCATTCCACATTGATCTGAGAGGGATTGCTTTCTCGTCTTTCTTGCAGAATCTTCCCCTTTTTGTAGGCATTTTTAGCACTTATTGAGCAACAAAAAAACTCGTATCCGCTCAGGCACTATTGTCCTCTGCTGCAGTGGGAATGACCTTGGTACAAATCCCCAGATAGACACAGGACACAACTGAACATTGTTTTCTCATGTCTTTTGTTAATGCTTCTTTGTGAAGACCTTTAACTTGTTCAAAGCAAATTATCATTGGCTACAGTTGTTCTTGGGAAAGTTCAATCTGCCACACATTAGGCAGCAGAATATCAGATTGGATATTCAGAAAAGTTTAGAGGTAATATCTTTATTTCTGAGGGAGAGGCCAGGAAAATATCTAGTTTTTGAGTTGTTTTCATAGCATAACTGCTTTGTGGTTTTTTTTTTTTCCTAGAGTTTTCTTCAACTATACAACTCCCTACTCAAAAAAACCAAACAAATAAAAAAAAAAAAACCACAACCAACCAAACAAAAACCCAGACAGGGAGTGCCTAGAGGGAATAAAGCAGTGTAAATAAACAGGCATTTATAATATTTGTTTTGCCAAGAGTTACATCACTCCATATTACNGAAACGCAAGAGAAAAGACTCAATTTACTTACTTTAATGCATGTCCTTGATCAATTCCTTGATCATTGACTTTCCTGTGGTGCTAAGCAAGGGCCTTGGTAAATGGCAGAATTTTGTCATACAAATGAGACATTTTTAGAATTTGTGACAAAAGCTGCTGATTTGAAATAGCAGTAGTCTTTTTTTTTTTTTAATCTAGTAATCACAGAGAATTGACTTTGAAAGAAAACTTCTTATTTACCTACAGAGCTGTAGGGCTCTGAAAATTTTTGTCCCAGCTAAAAAACAAAGTAAAATAAAAATTCTTAATCACATGCACAGAACCACAGGTTTAAAAAAATTTCAGTATTCTTAAGGCAGTCATAACTTATTTTTCTTTTCTTAGTAAGCTGTATCTTTTAAATATATGCTTCATTTCTTTGTCATCTGGTTCTGTCCCATGTTGGAATTGTTCCCTGCCCTTAATTAGAGGTGACTATAATTTGATTAATCTCAAACATGTGTTATATATGCACAATATGGAAAACTGTACTCTATGTTTTCTACTTTAAACATTCTTGAATGTAATGGAAATAAGCCAAACATTTTTTAAGGACCCAATCTTATCTTAATGAACAATATGGATATAATCAAAATAAGACATTCTAATCAATTTGAAGTGTTAAAAGTTCACAGAAATATGCGCTAACCATGTACAGTATTTATCAATGTAATACAAACCGAGTTTCAAATGCATACCACCTGAGCATCATTGTTATCTGTATATCTGAAGTTCTCCACCTCTCTCTCCATTTCAACAAGGGTTTGTCACAGTCTGACAATGTGCTTTTCCTGGTCCCACATTGTCAGTATTTTTCCCACAAAAACTTTTTTGAAGAGTCTACCCACATTTTTCAGACCTAAAGAGCTAGCAGTCAACAATGGCTATAACATTTCCAACAATTTTATACAGCTCTTGATCTTGAAAGGTCTTTAACAACTAGAGTACAAATGTAAGCTCATTTATTAGGACAGGATTATTCATACGCTTAAATTAAATTTTGTAATTAGTAACTATACAGTTATATAAGAAAATTTCACTTTATAAGGGACATTAAGCATATGATTAAATCTTTTCTTGGTTTATAAGCATCTTTAAAGACCACTCCTAAATACAAAAGTTTTGAATACTTTAAGTCACATTAATGTAAGTGCCTATGCATTTTTGTGGAAATAAAAGTACTGTGAGCACTAACAAAAGTTCACTAAGAGTTTTTCTCAGGCTATTCAAAAGAGATTATTTTAAATAAGTTAAATGTAACAATTTTGACTTTTAAAAATGACAATTATGTAATCTTCTGGCTCAATTTTTTTTAAGTAACTTTGTTATTATTATACAGCCTCCGGTAGTAAGTGATATATAAGTCTAAATAATTTTTCCTAAAGCTGTATACAAATCAATAACTGTAAGCATCCCAGAAGAAAACCATGTTGTATGGCCCCCCCAAATTCCTAATAAATGCAAATACACTGACCTTTCTTTGACAACTATGAATATGGTTTCATAATTTTACCATTGATACTGCTGTAAGCAGCAATTCACACATCAAAAATGGAGCCAAGGATAGTTGTAAATAATTATACATTACAAGAAGGTGCATTGTACAGTAACTATAGCAAAAAAATGTTATGATTTTGGGAATCAGTTCCTCTAACATATTTTGTCAAACAAGGTCTTCAAAGAGAACAAAAACGCTCTCTTATTTTTTAAAGTATTTTCTATGTCTTGAAACACTCTAGTTTTAGTGTTACTTTTTTATTGTTTAAAATACAAATAACTTCAAATCTTGAATTATTACTTTCTAATAATAACATCATTTTTATAGGTAGGGCGGTGAACCTGAAAGTAAAGGAAGATTACAGTCAAAAATAAAAAAACGTGATTCTGCATTTAAAAGGGGCAATATGTCTATGAAAATGTAGTATTTCTCATGCAATGATATAATAAAACTGTGAATGAAAACTATGTATTTTAAACAATGAGCTACTGTAGTAGTACTACACCTAGTTTTTCTTTCTCATAAATACTCTTTGAAGAGTGCTAGAAAAAATAACCTATAAATGAAAGCAATGGCACATTTTTAATTCTATATTTTTTTAAAAAAGCCTATACAGAATTAGTAGGAATTGAAATTTGAAGTACTTGAATTAGAGCATTCTAGTTTCTACAAAATATTTAAAATGTCTATGAAAATTCTATTTAGAATAGATTTGAAGAAAGAGCACTTCCATTAAACATGCTAATTACAGGTGCATGGTGATCTCGGAAAAAAACAAAAGGATCAAAAAAACCCCAGTAAAATGTTCAGGTTTATCATTTCTATTCAGAAAAAAAATTGAAATATATATGTCTTGAAAGTAGCAGCCTCAGCTGAATACTATATTAATTAACATGTTTAAAAGCCTCCTTGTTTTGAAGACAGAAGCTACTAAATTCTTCAAAGTAATTTCACTAAAATAATTTTTCTCTTTGTCCTATTTTCATGTTTTGCAGTAACTAAATTTCGGATTTAATAAGCTTTATGTTCATATAATATGAGTGATATTTTACAAGAACAATCCTTTCTTGATGACATTTCCTCAAGTTCTCTACTCTCATACTTGTAATTCTTTCATGTTCAGAATGAATCCCTGCTACATCTCACTCAATATTGATCTTCAAGGCATTTCTTCCAATCCTTTCCCCAGTGTGGTCACTGAACAGTATAAAAGTTCAATAGGAAGATCAGCTGCTCATCCACTTTTTGCTAAAGCAATTTGTATTATGGATTTATTTTAGCAGTCTACAGTGGCAGTTGCTGTTTTTACTATTTAAATGCTTTGATTATCTGACCTTGCTTACTTTATCTTTTTAAGTGCTGTGCATGGGCTTTAAAGTAGATCAATAAATGGGGATTCCTCCACCACATTATGTTGAAATCAATCCTGATTCAGACTATTTGTATTTCACTCTTATGAGTCCATCTGTCTTTCTTAATTTTATATTCTCTTTTCTTAAATAATTTTGCCTGCCACTGCAAATACTTACTGTCAGGTAGATTTCTGTTGCAATCAATTCAGCTTTTCCCAGTCATAACCATAGTGTCTGGGAAGACACAAATATATAGGATCATATCCAATGCCTGAACAGTCATCTCCTAAGTAATTATTATTTATTTTTTTTTCCTAGTAGTTGTGACATAGATACTATGAAAGTCAATAAACAGAAATTTTAATTTACTTCATGTCTTCATTTTTCCAGGAATAGTTAGAAATTAAAATCAAACTAAATGGCATAAGCTTATTAAAACATTTCAAATTTGCAATTTCTCTTAGAGAAACAGTTGATGAAGTTAACCAGCTCTCAACTGTCACGATAAACCTTAAAATTTTCTTATTAAATTTGAGAACTATAACCAGTCCTAAACTTGTGCAGTGTGAAAAATTGCTCTGTCTGAGAAACATTTTATTGTATTTTGCATCTAATAAATTTAATATAGATTAACATTTCAAACATTTCAAGTTTTTTAACTTCTTACAAATTTTAAAGTTTATCTTGCTTAATTCATAATGAAAAGGTTACCACAACTGCAAAAAGACTTAACATGGGTATGTCAAAACAGAAAAGGAGAAAGAAATTAAATAGAAAATCTAACAATTCAGTTAACACACTATGCATGGAGTCCTGAGCACTTAGGGGATTATCTACCTAGAACACATAAAACTTACTGAAATAGTACTTTGATCTCCTTTAACATCTTCACAAATTTTCAGAAGAGGAAATTTTCCCTTTCTTTAACTGAGTCACACACACAAACACCAAGTTGGATTTCAATCAAATTAATCTAAATTAAAATACAATCAGACAATTCAGTGATTTTCTGTAATCCTTACATTATAATTCACCACTTTTATAATAAAGCATCACAACTACAAAATCAAATCAGGAGCAATACTTCAAAGAGTTTTCATCTTCAATCTTGCAAATTTGTGGACAGCCTTTAACGTGTTTATAGGGTAGGTGATGTTACGAAACTGCTGCAATTCATATATGTTTGAAGCCTAGGATGCCATTAAAATCTGATACTACTTTACTCAGCTTCCTATATAAAACACTAATTTTCCATGCCTAAGAAGAAACTTACCCGCTTCTTCCAACTTTCAAGTTCTTCACCTGATCTAAACTATTTCAGCTTATTCCAGGTCCAGTGGCCAATGAGGCCTTGAGAAAGTTGCTATTGATCCTCTTTCCTTGATGCTGTTATTCTTACCCTAAAGTCCTCCACCCTTTTCTCGATATTTTAGATAAAACAGGAATTATTCAATAATGTTTGAAGATGGTAAACAAAGTCAAAATTTTGTGATGAATGGGAGAATTTCTGCCTCAGTTGCAGCTCCATATGGTGCACACCATCATGTCTCTGATGGGAGGGGAAGGACAAAAGGGAACATGACCACAAATATCTTAAACACTGATATAATTAGAAGATACTAATAACAATGGGGCATAGAAAAAAAATGCGATGACAGAGGTTTAAATCATATTAGGACCAGTGATGATCGTGGTGAATATTTAGCCTATAAGTCATTATCAAACTTTTGTTAAAAATGTGGTCCAAGTGAAAGTAAGCACATAAAATAACTAGTAATAAACAGTCATTAAATGAATAAAAATGGATCAGGATTTTCACTGGTAATTCTGTAAGTGCATGAAAGAGAAATGGCTCAGGCATCTAATGTATAAAGTAACTCGTACTACAAAAAGCAGCAAACATGCAAAAGTCCTTTGCAAAATGGCACAATGCCATTTTTATTATTTTCTGGAAATTAATAGTACCAGAAATGCAAAATAATGTTTTTTAAGATTTTTCTTTATTTAAGACTTACTTATTCAGTATGTATACATGTATTTTTAAAAACTATCAGTAACTGTACTGAAATCCTGCCCTCTCAGTAATTTCACAAGCAATTTTAGTTAATGCAGGATGTCAATCCTGAAAATGAATAAGTTTTTACTGATAATTCCTTTCAGATTTTCAAGGGAACGTTTTGCCTTCTCTTTTTAAATTTCCACTAACTAATAAAAGCATCTATTTCATTAGGGTCTGTCCTGCTTTTACTTTAAGCACTTCTGGAATTTGTGGATGTAAGGAGGGGGGTTGCTTTTGCCACAATCTTATCCACTTAGAAAATAAAAATGAAAATGCAAAGGAGGAATAGAACTACTAGAAGGTATTACACAATAGCTCTTGGTGGGGGGTTGTGGGGGAATGTTCATCTTATTCAATACTTGCTAACATAACTTGTGAAGATTTTTCATTTCATTTTGACAGCAGAGGGGAAATGTAAAAGAATTCACTGCACCAAATATTATGCATTTCTGCAGAGCACAGCTTAAAAAAGACAAGTCTGTACTGTTTCTCTCAGGTGGGTAAATGTTAAGAGAGAAGAATCCAAGTTTCATGATGCAGCAGCACAAAGCTGGGAAGTGAAAATTATGTTGCAGCAGAGTCCTGAAAATATGACTGTAAAAGTTAATCAATAAAATGTCTATTCCTGTCTATTCACTAGAGGCCCCAGCTGCATAGCTTCACACAATCGATACTACAAATTATTACGATTTCCAGGTTCCCACTGGACAATCTGAACAAATCTTTCAGGTGTAACAGGCTTATATTGGGGGGGTAAGAGGGGCGGAGGGGGTGGGG
>VXAY01005016.1:246715-321715 GCA_013399855.1 Oxyruncus cristatus
GTTACCTTAGGTTTATTTCATATGGGATAAGTCCACAACAAAAAAAGCTTGTGACTTCTAAAAACTTGCGGTTATTTCCCTATGCACCCTGTGAAATTAGCAGAAAATATTTTTACTCTGTTTTAAAACTAAATAATTTTTATTCTGTTAAACTAATGAATATAATGGTCTTTGTATTGCTTTTTAATCCTAGTCAACCATTTTCCTTTTTTCACCACTTCCATGAAAAAGTAACTTTTAACAAGGATTTCACAACAAGGAAATAAAAGCATACAGAAATGGATCTTTCCCCTCAAAGGCTTTACAACAGCTATAGCAGAATCTCGGGTCTCAGTGTCATTTTAACTGACCAATTCGAGCTGCATTTTTCTTTGTATGGTCCTATCTCTTGCCTTGATACCAGCTGCATTTGCCAGATTTTCTAAGTAGGAAGGTAGGTAAAGTCCAGGACTGTATGACTTTGAATAAGTCAGCACCAAAGGGATGCTACTTTACGACATGAGCTACCTTTCATGGTGACTGAACATAACCCTTGTGACATTCCCTGTCCCAAAAGACCCAGGGGACAGAGATCCATTGTTCTTTCTGTCTCCCAAGGAACAGAAGAGAGCAGATACCGACTGGAACTGCATTACTGTTTTCAGGTAGACAGTAAGATGTTGTTTTAAAGGAAAATTTCAATATTTAAAGTCTCCAACTGTGTTGTCCATTTTTTAACTTTATTAGTTCCATTTTACAAAACCTATTGTCCTAAACTAGCAGTTTTAATTTTCCAGATTCAAAAAATGCTTTGCTGATGGTGATGCTGCAACAATGAGTCAGAATGTTTTTAAAAAGCAATAGTATCACAAAGTTAAGGTCAAAATTTTACGTAACATTAAATAAAAAAATCATTTTGATAATCTGTAGAGTTAAAGAAAGATTGCCCTTACTAAAGTTTACTATGTTCAGGTACTGAAGTAAGATACTTCCAAAGTCATCGAACAAGTATAGAAAACAAAACAGAAAAATTTTTGCATGTTAAGAGATTCATTCAAGTTTTCTTTGTTGATACAAAGTATAATAAAAAAACCCCCACTATTAAAAAGTCCCTCTGAAAATCTTCTAATGATTGTCATTTGGCTTTCTTTTTCAACATTAGTGAAACTCATTTCACTGAACTTTTGCAAAATTCCTGCTCTCTCAAAAGCTATATTTCATTACACAATCGATCAGTTACAGCTGGGAGTTTCAATTCCACTCCACCCCCCCCACTCTCCATCTCACACTAAGTTACCACAATCAGTAATCCTAGAAGTTTGTGACCTTTTTATTTTCAAAAAAGTAGCTACAAGAATTGGCATAACATGGCATTTTGGCAACCGAGGAATCACTTGAAATGGTAAAGAAAACTCACTGTGGCAAAAGATTCAAGTTATGTTAGGAAAGTAAATCAGTGACAGTGTTTTCCCTAGAGAAGTACTAGTTATGTCTTAAGAGGTATAACTACAAGTTAAAACCCAGCAAGTTATTTTATTTAAAGAAATGAAGACACATTACTGAAGACAATGTTTTTTTTCCATGAAGCTTTTCCCAGTCTTCAGCAGAAAAATTAACTTAAAACATTTGAACTACAGAACAGATGAAGTCCCAGTCTAAAAGTCGTTTATACTGAGCATTTATAAACGCATTTTATTTTAGATGCATGATTTTTGTTGCATCTAAACTTAGCAAACCTTCTCTCAGAGGACATTTGTTAGGATATTTGATGTTTGCCACAAATCTGAGATAAAACATTTAGCTCTGCATGTTCAGTGCATCACCAAATGAATAGACATTTTTTTGCAGCCAAACTATCTTCTATAAAGTGTTCATCACGCTCTGTGATATTACAAAACAGCTTGAGATTCTGCCTGTATATATAGGGATTGCTTAATGTAACGTAACTTTAATAAGAGGAGAGTGACTGTTTGCATGAAAAAAGAATCAATTGAAGTGAGTCATTTTTACCATATTCTAAATCTTGAAAACTCTAAATAATGAATCACTTTGTGCTCAACATAAAAGTATAGTTAACATTAAGTTAAATTTTAAAATCTAACTGTTGAACATTGTTACTTTTTAATTAAGTCCCATGAGTTAGCATTCAGTCTAATAGATACTAAATTTGGCTGATTAGAGTAGAAGTACTTTTTTCAGTGTAAACTTTTCTAGAGTCTGCTTTTTTCATTTGTTTATGTTAGCAACTTCATATATGCCTTGCTGTTGTGACTAAAAGTTCAAACACAAAATTTCCTTTAATTTGGCAGTCTGTTGCTTAGAGGCAGCTTCTCTAACAAAAAAAAAAGAAAGACAATAAGACCCATATGTAACCTTTGGTCTGTAAAAAGAGGAAGATGAGAATACCATTAACAGATAGGTAATACATAATTACACACACTATTCTACTTCAACACTACAGAATATTAATTTTAAAAATAAACCAGACACCTAACAATAAGATTTTTCAACATTTAATCTTTTTAAATGTAGAATTTATTTTAAAGCATACATTAATAATTTATATTTAATAGTTTATTCAATAGAGTTACAGAACACATTTACACTACGTCTTACCTGAGAGAAATGATTAATACAGTACATATTAAAAGGATTTACTGCTGACTTTAATGTCTTCTGTTTCTCGAATACCGAAAAAGCAGTAACTCACTTGTAATCACTAATTTCTTCTTCAGAAGTTATAGTACACTTTTTCAGGGTCTCCAGCTCTTCGTCTCTGATTTTCTACTGCTCTGTTCTTGGCGAACTGTTTCTGCTATTTGCTCACTTAGCTGCTCTTGAGTTGCTTTCAAGCTGGATTCCATTAGAAGAAGTTTTTCATCTTGACTGGCAAGTTCTTGGGCTGAAAGTTAAAAAAAAAAAAAAAAAAAAAAAGAGCATTACATTTTAAGCTCAAGCCGAGTGATAGTTTTGTTTTAGATGCAATGCAGTGCAACTCACTGTAAGAGCTGGGCAAATATTGTTTTCAGGAGAAGAGCATCATTTAGTTCCCAAATCTTGAGAAGAAAATATACTATAAATATATCAAGATGTGGCTTAAGTCTCTTTCATTGTATTCCGGTAAAGTTAAATAACAAAACTTGGATTCCATATTCTACAAACATTGAAACTGCTACCAGAGCTTACTGTATACACACACATCCAGTATTTAGTTCATTCTGAAGCAAACACATATTGCCTTTGCATTTTTTAACATAAGTCAATCTAGAATTCAAAATCACAGTTTTTAAAATACAGCAGCTTTTTTACCATTTCACGAGAGTAACATACACAATTTAAGCTTCAAGTCTTCAATTTCATTATATTTTTTCATGAATTATAGTGCACATACATAGTAAAAACCTGTTCTTTTCCAAGGTCATCCAATAGATGGCAATCTTTCCTTAGACCAAAAGAAACCATAGCTGTACACTGCCAGCTCTCAGAAAAAATAAGTGATTTAAGACAAAGACATTTTTCCTTTGTTCTTTGTTGACCCTTTTCCTAAAAGATATATGTACATAGGCTTTAATTTAAATATTTAACCCTTAGTATGTGCACACATGAGTTTGTGTGGATGTGCAGATATATTTGTACCTGCACAGACACAAATCCACACACGTATTTGTTTTTATACTCCTTCATAAATATATGGCTTCAGACATATAAGCACATGTAGTCACCAGGTCTAGGATATCGTGGAATAAAACTGATCATTAAAACAAGTGCTTCACAACAAGTATTTTATAGCACACATTCCCTTCATTATGCAGCATTCAAATTATTTTGAAATTGGACACCAGAAAATTGGAGATATTAAGAATCTTTTAGTGATAGTAGTTCAATAAGTATCATAGCAGAAAATTTTGCATGAGCATTAATAAAAAAATTTTGGGTTTAATGTGCTGTAGTGTAATATTAAAGAGTGATAAGTACACCAGAATTCAATGAAGTCAGAAAACAGTATTTTCCAGGCTTAGAAGTATAGAATCTTTAAAGAAAAACATTTGTGCTCTGTTAACATGATTCTGCATTTATTGTCTTCAATATCTGACAACATTCACCATATGCACAGGATCTAAATTCAGGTATCATATTTTCCTTTATGAATTCAGAATATCCAAAAGATCAATTGCTTTATATAAAAAAATGGCTTTGTTCTTTTCTCACTGACAGTAACAGAACCCAGCTTCTCACAAAACACAACAGCACTGTTTCCATAAGTAAGAAGTATTGTGTATAAATTGTTTAAATTTGTGCCTCAGTAAGGTACACAGCTAACATTAACAGCTAAATATTTTACAAACTACATATCACCCACAGCTCATCTTTACTGAGCATCAAGCAAATCTGACTCTATGTGAACTAATGAGTTAAATGGTTATTAATTTCAACATGTGTTTAAAAAAATGCACAGCCTAAAATACAATTTGTAACATTTTTTTTCCTTCACAGCCAGAAAATGAGCAATTTAGTAAAGTCGAGCCTAAGCTGCCATCATTCAATAGGAAATACAATATATAACAAATTTCTATATGTCAGTGCATTTTTTACCTGTTTCTGCAATACATCTGTACATAACTTTTGTGTCATAGATGATCTCAGTGGAACCAATATGACTCCTTCTTTGAATAATTTTAGTTATCTGTGGGCTCCTAGTATTCAATCCAGGTTTAAAATCAAAAGGAAAAATATTTCACATGTAATATGTGCCTCTTCCATTAAAAGTTTTTCAGCTTTGATCTATTTATGTTTTTTGTCCAAAAGACAATTCTTTATATAACAAATGAAATTTATTTAAATTTAAGAACTTACTAAGTCCCTGTCAATTTTATTGGAGTAGGACTGTCTGTAATATCCAGAGACAGATAACAATACTTTAAAAGTTCTTAGACATAGCTTAGAGCTGTGATCTGTTGCGTGGTGGTGGAATTATCTTTCAAAATTTATTTTATTTATATCAGCTTTGATTTGTAAAAAGATTCAACAATGTGTCTTTTGCAATTGCATAACTATTTAAACATAGAAAAGGTTATTTAGTCACTACTTTTAATAGTCTGTTTTAACTCACAATCTCCTGGTAAAAAAGGGTTAAATTATTTTAAGTTTACCTATGCCTTGGACTTGAGCCTTGGTTGATCCCAAGCCAGAGGCACTAGCAGCTGCATGCTTTATTTACAATCCCTTTGTCAGACTTACAACTGCCCCAGGCTATAACATAGTGTACCTAATGTTCAAACTGGCAGGTAATCTTATGTCAAACATACTTCTTTGATTTAAAGTGATCAATAGATTCTTGTAAAGAGGTAATTTCTCTGATGTTTCCACCTTGCCTTTCTTACAGGTGATTCACACAAAAGCCTGCTTATATGATGTACGAACAATAAACAGAAAGCTATAATCATGTTTTTTCAGATGTTTCCGGTGCACAACGATTTTGGATCAATACCCTGTGTAATACAATTATCTGCAATGATCTGGTTGTATTGAAAAAGAATTTGCAGCAGACCTCTAGGGGGTTTTATCCAGAAACACGTATCTGGCAATGTTGTGAATAGTGGAAGAGAAAATTAAGGGGTTGACACAGGCTGTCTATTATGTTCCAAATGACTTCATTAATATTTTATTTGGTAAAAGTAGTATATTTCAAGCTTTACTATACAGTGACTTCAAAATATTAATAATGCAATTTCCTTGTTGCATTTGCTTATTTTGAAAACTAGTTCTAGTACAGATGTTCAGTGTAAGAATCAAAAGTACCAACCAAAAATTATTCAAAGCAGTTTATTCCCAATAATCAAATGATTCCTTGTTTTTCCATCTTACGTTCCTTTTGTGTATACTGTTCACTTGAAAAAATAAAATCCATTTTTATTATTGCACTACTCTTAAAGCTGTTATCTATACCAGGGATTAAAAAGTCACTTAAAATATTAACAGTCATATCAGACTTGTGAAGTTCAAATTACATTTTGCATTGTCGGTGAATGAGCAGGTGTTCTGGGACAGAAACATATGTTTCACCAAATTAATGCAAAGAGTATATAACAGAAATAGAACTACAAAAAAAAAAAAAAAATCAGTCGTGTTTATTTTGTTTTGATGAAGTCACAGTCTGTAGCTGTAAATTTACCCTAAAGCAGAACAGGGAACCTTTCGTATTCATTTGATTGCAACAGTCATATGCCCATATGATTGAAAATTCTATTCCATTAGACTGTACCAAATTCACATTTCTGTAATATTACTATTTTTGTACGTTATTACCTGTCTTTCTGCACTGCTTATGTACACCCTGCAGTTACTGATTTAGCTGCTGAATCTCAGTTCTCAGTATGGTGGTTTCTGTCTCTGTCTGATTCTTTTCTTTCTGTGTGTCCTGGATACTGGCTTTCAGTTTCTTGACCACACTGACAAGGTGCTCCACCTCAGCCACTTTTGCTTTGATACCTTCCTTTGCCCGCAGGAAATCGGCTTCCGACTTTCTCAGAAGGTCATCTCTTTTGCGTATTGCCTGTGAAGACAAAAAGCATTCCAATAGGGCCTTTTATGATGTACTTTTTATACTGCATCCTGCTATTTTGAGCTATAGGATACATGAGATTATACGGCACCTCATTAGCAATTGGGTCAAGTACCCACACCTCCTCTAGGATCAAAAAGTTATGAGGACTTTAATTTAAAAACGTCTGTTGAAGAAAAGATTCAGTATTACAATAAATACATCATTAATCAATACTTATAAGTTCAAAGGCGAGAGGAAATATTCTATCTAATTCTGAGAGAAAAGTGGGAAATGCAGTTTGATCTAAATGAATACTTTTCCTTTAAAAAAAAAAAAAAAAAGAAGGAAAACTGTTTGATGAATAAAAAAAAGGGAGAGGGGGGTATTTAACCTCTTGGTGCCAACTGCTACAGACCTCTTTCATTTGGCACTCTGGCAAATGCTGTAGGTTAATCTGGCCATAGGGATATCCCAAAGCATAGGGATATCACAAAGGAAAAACTATCATGCTACTTTTTTTCCCCCCTTTCATTGTTTAAGTATCTTGTTTGTGCAAAAATACATTATTAGGCTCTGTTTTGTTATTGTATGAAGTTGTCACACACAGTTTGGATTTTGGATTTAGAAGAGCCCTTTCCCTTAAGACACAGTGCCATGATTTTAATTTTTATCTGCACAGTTGTTAAGTACATGCTACAAGTTTATAGGTATAAGTTTCATACCAACCACTATTGAGCATTCATGAGTGACTGTGTTTTACTGGCTTGATGCCACACCTTGATTCTCTATCATACTCCATCATGCTTCTTTTAATCTGAATATTTAGTACTCTTTCATGTCTTAATTACAGCAAATTGCACACAGTTGGCACCATTTCTTGAAATTAATCCCAGAGTACTTTGTTTCTGTCAAGCACACTCAAAGCCTTAGAGAATAATAGTAAATGTTATTGCAGATCTAAATTTAAATGACTGTCTATGTATTTAACTTAAGCCTTTAATTATTCGTGCTGCACTGTTTTTGGTTCAAATGTTAAATATTCTTTATTGAGAATATAAAATTGTTTCTGACAGTTTGAAAACGATGATGTTAACATGACAACAATTATTTGTATTAACATATTTTTTCAGGTGTGCAAAATGTAATAGACAGGGTATAATATCCGGCCACAGTAATATGTTTCCATTTTTTCTCTTTATTTGGTAAATAATAAAAAGGTTCTAATTAAAAGGAAAAGATTGTTGGGGGGTTAATTCCCTTCTGTTGCTCTTTTTTGTTTAACAAAAGATTAGAAATTAAACAACCAACACTACTTCCTCATTAGTAGATTTCTAAGCTGTCTGCAGACAGCTTATACCTTCTACATCTCTTTGTTAAATACACCACAAAATTAAGGGGGTGTTGATTTTTATTGTTTTCAGTATACTAGTAAAAAGCCAAAATAAAATAGTAACAACAGAAACAATTAAAGTATCCTAAATGCTGTCACTGTTAATTGAAATTCTGTGTTTGGCATAGTTCCCAAATAATTAGAAATTATTTCTGCTCATTGTGTAGTTTAGTGATACAGATATCATCCTATTAATAAAGTCCAAACCTTTCCATCTTATGAACTTTTTTTTGTGTGGGAAACGCTCACAGAGAAAGGTAAAAAGAGTAAATAAAACCCCTAGGCCTATGTACATTTTATCCCAAGAAAATGTATGACAAGGTAAATTTCTGACATTGAAAATGTGTCTGAATGGGATTTACAGTTAAAATTGGCAAATGCATTTATAAAAATATCTGCAAACATAACAGAAGTCATATTACTGTACTCATTTTTATCAGAATGCATTTTGTCAGCATTGTTATCACAAACTCTAATATGTCTTGAATTTAGAGACAAACACCAGAGATATATGTACTTAAAAAAATCAGTGATAAATTATTTTTTTCTCTAGAATTCATTACAAATATGCACGAGGCAGTACATGCCCAGATCCTTCACATTCCATTTTGCAATGTGATTTCCAAAGAGATAGCTGTTTCGCTCATTCTCATAGCAAAAGCGTACCTGATCTTTTTGACTATAAAGTTCCTGGCATCTGTAAGGTCTCTTTCAAGCTGTGTTATCTACTGTTCTAGCTGAGTAAGTTCTACTTTGTATTTCTGCTAGGAAGCTATTACATCCAGATGCAGTGACTGCAAGGTCTTGTCTAGTTTTTCAATTTCAAACCCAGACTTTTTTGTTGTTGTTGTTGTTGGTCAAGTATATTAGCAGCTTCAGCTTTTTGTTCCTGTATGATCTGCTCACATTCTTCAACTCTGGAGGATTTTTCACTGTATTGATTTTTTTACATCACAAGCTCATGTTTTATATCAGAAATTATTGTATATTATATGAGATGTCCTGATTCAGTTACCTATCATTGACAAAACATAAATTATAGCTCCATTTCCAGATTTCACAAATGTTGAACATGTCACTACTTGTGAATTGTATTTTATTTTCAGTGAACAGAATATTTGGAAGAATTTATTAAATTTATATGTGAAAGAAATTTCTCATTTCTAATTCTAAAAAGCATAGTTATATCTTTATTATCCATAAAGAGACAATTAGATAATAGTACTATTATTCTGACTCCAAAAAGTCTATATAACGACTTGATTAATTTTATTAAATTCTGCTTGAGCTAGTTAATTTCTATGTTTATGCAATATATTTACTTATCTTTTCTAAAGATTCAAGTGCATATAACTTTACATGAAATGTCCACTATTGAATTGGTACCTGCCAAATCAGACTAAAGTAAAAATATAACATTCTCTTTCTCAGAAATCTTTTAAAAGTACAGGATATATTCTGATATGTACAGTACACAAGATAAACCATTAATTAAATATGGTTAAAAATTAAAATGCTGATTTCTTGCTTAAAAAAAATGAAATAAATAAATTACCTCATTTTGAAGATAGTCCCAGAGCTTTTGAATTTTTAGACATAATGTTTGTAGTATTCTTTGGGAATACCTGTTTCTTTTATGATTTGTCTGTGATAAAGACAGTTCTGTCAGCTGGTCTATAATTTTCAAATGTCTGGTCTTACTTGTGTTTATCAGGATGTCAATGTTGCTCAATTTTAGTGGTTTGGTAGTTAAAAGCATGTCCAATCAACACCATATAATAGCACAATGTATAAAAACTGCATATGCCAGAGAGAACAGAGCCCCTAAATAAGCACATATTTAAGCACAGTTGCAGGTATTTCATTGCCATGTTTAACCTTGCTCCTAATCAAACACCTCAGTTATTATGAATGTTAATAAGACTTTGAATGTCCCAGTTGTGGGGCTCCTTAGATAAGAAATGGTTAGTATTTTTATAAATCTTCAGTAATCAGTTATTTCGAAGAACTGGGTTTATTTATTATTCTGGCACTTGTTTAACATTGATATTATTTTTCTTTCAGTGACAGGACCAGAGGCTCTATGTATTAAACGTAAAAATGAAAGTATTAACCATTACAGAAATTCTGTCTTTGCTAAAACTTCTGCCATTTCACAGCTTCATAGTTAAGACAAAGTTCCTGCTAAAAAGGACAATATTAAAGGAAACTCAACTAGCCATCAAATTAGCTATCCTTGATGGCTGATTTTTATGCAATTTAGAGAAGAAAATAAGTTTAAAGACAATAAGAAATTACTCTCAGACTGTTTTTTTAAGTCCAATAATTGATTTTTTGGACAAAGGATGGACATCATTCTTACATAAGACTTCTTTGGACCTTCTCTTCAAACTTGGTCCTGAACACCACAGAGTTTCTTAGAATTACTTCAGCTGTTTTCTAGGTAGCAGTTTGGCTATTTCTTCAAAAAACTGTGTCACAAACATCCCTCAACAAGCACTTTCTTTTTTTGAGAGAGAGAAAAGTTCCAAGTTATTTGGCCATTTCTTTGAGATGTCATTTCTCTGAGTTCTTTTGAAATCTAATGCACTGAATTCCCTTTGTTCTAGGAACACAGAGAGCTATGTGACAGAGAGTTTAAAAAAATAAATTTTATGGCTAATGCCCATTTATTGTTTATTCTTCGGAAGTGAAAACGTGTTAGGATCTAAGACAGCATGTGGTATTCATTTAGCCCTGAAGGTAGCTGGAACTTAGTTTTAATAGCCTTAAAAAAACCCTGCTCATGAGTATTTAAAAGATGCCCAGTTATTCCTAACAAGTATAAAATATGGGTCTTCATACTCAAAATCACAAAATAACATTTTTAAGTTAAGAATGGCAATTGTACCTGTTCTACACAGAACAATGAATTTCATCAAGTATTTCTTCTGCCCTATAGCTTCTCCTCTAGCTGATGTTTATACTTAGAAACACATTTAATTAAGAAATAAACAATTCAGGCACATGAAGAATCTACTCTGTCTTCTGATAGGCTGGTCCAGCATCATTTAAATGCACTGTTAAAAGAAAATGCCTCATTTCTGATACAATTTTTTCTAGCTTTCTCTCTTGACCATCATTTTCTACTTCTATAGTTGCTAGAGATTCTGTAAAAATAAACTCTTCTTATATTTTCACAAAGATTAATGTGATCAGATTTTTCTTGTGTCTCTCTATGAGTTAGCTCTTGGGTCTCAGATCTTTCCAATTACTCTTCTGAAACCATGAACATTTGCTGTACTATTTTTCAAGGTATCAGGCAATCAATAAACAAACGATATGAAGTAACAGCATCCTGTGTCTCCATAAAAAAGTGTTAACATCTCTGTAATTCTATTAAATATTTCTGTAGTTATAGTTATTTTTATTCTATTAATTATCTAATTAATTATTATATAATTATAGAAATTATAAATTTCCATAGTTATAAAACCTTGCCAGTCCTTTATCCTAATGAAAGTACGTATTAAAATATATGAAATCCAGCATGGTTTCTAAGTTCTTTCTACTATCATCCTATAAAATATACCTCTCACTCTGCAAGCATGATATTTTTTGAGATTTCAACAAAAACTCACAAAATCAGCCAGTAAAAAAACACCCTGAAATTGCCATTTATCACTTCAGCATTTTTATTTCATCTACACACTTTATCAGCAATAATCTTGTCTTCTTCCAGACTACTGACAATGTACAAAACCAGGACCTTTTGCAACTTCACTACGAATGCTCCATTAGGGTATATTTGCATAATACAGATAATAATATTTGCAAATATAATATTTGCATAATAATATTTGCAAATTATATTTTGAAAAAAATATCTTGCAAATAATAATATTTGCAAATTTATCATATTTGAGGTCTCAGCTCACTGTTACTGTATGTGATGTGTCCCACAATGATTGTGCATATAGTCCAAACAAAGGCCTTTTTGAAGGGCTGAAAAGAATTTTCTTTGCCTCTCTCGCTGGAAGTCTTTTTAATGTATGGTCATGATTCCTCCCCTCCCCACCAAACTGCAGGGAGATTTTTCTGAAATAGACCTTTTTGTCTGCTTGCTATTTTCCTCTCTCTGATGTTTCCTTCATACTTAGTGGAGGTATGAATTGTCCCAATGGATGGAAAACCTGTTGTAACACAATTAACATTGATAATCCATGAATCTATTTCTGATAGATTTTCAGTGGTTATCTGACAAGGTGACATTTTGTCAACCTGGTCATTCCTGACCAAATGTTCTTATCTAGAGGGTGTTTTAAATCAAGTAAACTTTGTTTTGACACGGAACACAAAATAAAGTTTGGATTGTATATGGAAGATAGCCCAGCTGAAAAATCCCACCACTTTTTTTCCCACCTCTCACAGCTCCAAGCAATCTCCTTGATCCGGTTCATCCTGTGGTTGAAGAAACAGCAGTGTCTGGACAGCACAAGGAAGAAACTCAAGGAAAAAAATTCTGCAAGAGAGATGAAGGCAGGTTTGCCTAAGACATAACTGCCACCTGGGTGCTCAGAAAACCACAGCCCTATTAAACTTCTTTTCAGACACAAACCAAATATGTTTTAACATTTGCAGCCATCTGCATCATGATGGATCTTCCTATTCTATTAACAAAAGAATAACAGAGTTTTGGCTTTTTCCCCACCTAAGTTAATCGTATCCGCAGAATCCTAATTTTTCTTTCGGTATATTTAGCTTTATTCTTCAGCTATTTGCAGTCTCCTGTCTCTTACCATTAATTTCCATGCTTTTCACCTCTAACCAAGATGCCTTCTAAAATAATAAATGTCATTAGTGATTTTTAGGAGTGTGAATTTGGTACACACACTAAAGTTTCATGAGAAAACTCCCACTTACTATTTACTGTACCAGTCAGCCTATATCTCTGATGAATAGAGTGAATAGATAGAAAATAGCAGGGACGGAACTAATTTTGGTTTCTAAAATTATTATAACAAATACCTAATAAATAATTATTGTGTTAAATGTGGTTTATGCTGTACACACAAACAAAACTAAAAGGAGGGTGTAAAGAGCCAGACTCTTTTCAGTGGTTCCCAGTGACAGGACCAGAGGCAATGGGCATACACTGGAACACAAGAGGCTCCCTCTGAACCTCAGGGGACTCTTTCGCTCAAAGGGTGACCGAGCACTGGCTCAGGTTGCCCAGGAATGTTGTGGAGTCTTCCTCCTTGGAGGTATTCAAAAGATGTCTGGACACGGTCCTTGGCAACTGGCTCAAGGCAAGCTCACTTGGGCTGACAGGTTAGACCAAATGACCTTCACAGGTCCCTTCCAATATAAACTGTTCTATGTCTGTATCTGTCCTTCCCATATGAGAGTTTTATATAGTGCTCTTACATGTTGGATGCAAAGTTTTCCATTCTTCATAGATAGTGTCCTCAGAGGATTGCCCTAGATAGCAGTGAATTCCAAATTCTTACCCTATACAGCCATGAAATACTAGACTTAAAAGTAAAGAACACTTTTTGACACAGGAAAACCTTTATTAGTGCAGAGCTAAAACTTTTCTATTCTAGGCCTCAGGAGAGGGAAAACTTTTTTCAAAGTATGAAACCATAGAATACCAAACATGAAATACTAAGACAATAAAGGTCAGAAAATTATCTTAACAAACAGTAAATTGATTTTTAAACATTTTAGTGATTAGAGAGCACTGAAAAAATGGAATATTACACTATGCCTCTGAGCTGGTGTTATGGAATGCAGAATAAAAAGCAGTTTTGTGACTTCTAAAATTATTTATCAACCAGATGAAAGTACATGTAGTAAAAGAAAAAATCTGAGATTATCTCTATGGATATTATATCTATCTGGATTATATCTATTATATCTATGGAAAGGAGAGGTATAGGTATAGACGGAAAACTGTAAAAGCATCAGAGAACATGTGCACCATATAATGTAGGAAGGGACCTATGCTTAAACACAACTGAGTTACCATAGCCTAACAGGCTACCACTATGAATTGATACACCACAACTGGTCACAAGTATGATCCTTGCTTGCTCTCCCTGGAAGCAGTTGTCAACAATTTCTACTGAAGTTAAACATTTTAGTTGGCAAAGACAGTTTTCACAATTGAGCTGAAATGCAGAAACATTTCGGGGGATGTGTCTACAACTTGAATAAAGTTATGCATCTACATTTTAAACAGTGTTTTCCTAGTACCATTTAAGTGTTACAATACGTAAATATATTTCTATGGCAACACAAATATAGCTGTATAAATGTTTTAAAAATGCAATTAAATTTAAATAATAAAATCTTACATATTTATTTTGTCAACTTGGTGAGAAACACTAGCATTTTTAGGTCTGTGAGTAATACGGAACAACCAAATATTTCTGAAATATTCTGAAATTCTTACAGTCTAGTCTTTCACATATAAAAAATACAGAGATTGATGTAGAGTTAAAAAATCAATCAAACCACCCTTGAACACCATTATGGTTGGTTCAAGGGCTACTGTGACTGCAACCTGTGCATAAAGGCGAAGATTCATAGAACCTGAATTGAAACTGATAGTCATAAAGTGGTCAGCTCCCTTGAAAAGAAACAGAGCCCAATCTAAAAGGAGAATAGGTCTAACCAGAACCTTTTGATAACTACCTGCCAAGTAGCAGTAGGTACCAGCAAAATCCTTGTAGGTATCTCCTGGCTGAGATGGTGCAGTCTGGCAGCAGGCTGAGAATTTAGAAAAATGCTTTAGTGTTATCTTCAAAGTGTATTCAAGTATACAGATATTTAATCTGTAAGTACCTGTATATTCACTGACAACTGGTTAGGATTTTCCTGACGTTTCATTTATGAGTTACTAAAATTAAGTAAAAAAAATCTGTTAGAGAAGAATACAATTTCCAGCTGGGGCACCTAATGAATATCCTTTTGATAGCTCTTCTCCCCAGAGGGTTTCCAAGGTCCTTGGAAGACATTCTCCATGTCTTTCTAGATATAAACACTCATTTCTGATTCTGATATTTCTGATGTTTCTGATTCTTCAGAAAAAAAGATCACAGAAATGTTATGGAAAAGAAAGTTGACAACTTCATGCAAATTTTGGGTTGATTAAGGGCAATTTAAAAAGGAAGATCTAGAGTAGTCAATTTTCTTTTTTCTTCCAGAGGTATGAAATGCTTAATTCACTCTCTAGCAATATGAGGAGCCCAGAAGTGCAACAAAACAGTGCTAAACAACTTAGAAGGCTTAAAATAGGAATTAAATTTCAGTGACATCTGAAAATTCTGTTTCCTGGTGCCATTTGCATCTCATATAACAAAAATTATAAACCACAGAGTACTCATAAGTAAAGGTCACGAAAATCAGGAGACCTGTTTCTTTTTGATTAATTACTTTGAAATGTCAGCAGTGAGATTATTTCAAGTTCCCTCCTCAACATCTAATTATGAAATACTGTAATTTAGTTAAATACAAATTAGAAGAGGTAACAGTAGTTTTTTGGAAGGTACATTACTTTCTGCATATTGTATGGTTTTAACCTCTGGGCAACAATTATGCTCCTTTACTGAACCCTGTCTTCATATTGCAGAGTGGTGAGGCTTACCTTCAATGACTGTGCAGTTTACATTGCTGTCTTCCCCACAATCCCTGCAAAAAAACAAGTACATAGGACACTGTCAAAGAACATGTAACTCCAAAAATTTCAGGAGACCACTGAACCCAGATGTGTCACACTTTGGAAAAGTTTGGTCTCTAATATTTAACAGAGTGGAAGGCCTTTTTTTCCTTCCCTCTACCCTACTTTAAAATAAAAGTATGACTGGTGAAATTCCAAGAGGAGGGGTTATATATTTTCCTAACATTCCCTACTTATCAACTTAGACAGCTTCATCTCTCAATTACACTGCTACATGTGAACCCCATTTTCAGGCACTTAATTCTTAACATAAGGGAAAGATAAGGGAAGTTAATTGACACCTAGGCCAAAGTTTCAACCTGGGAAACTGGCTAATGTTCAGGAAGAGTCATAATGTAATTCCCTGTGGAACTAGTCTTTATTTTGAACTGTTTGAAATAGTTTGTTACAGTGGAAATGTGAAAGATCTTCTGCAGGTCCTGGCTGAAATGCAAATCTAGTCCATACTTTAATGCAATACCTGCACAAGACGTTATACCTACATCTGCACTAGGCTTCCTCAGTTCCCAGGAAACAAGTATGGTGCCAGGAAACCAACTACTTCGAACCAAGAACAAGGTCTAACTTATCAGGAAATGAGGGTTCAACGGCATGACTGAGGTTGAATTCAGTTTAGAAGATCACATTAACTAAGAGAATTCAACTGATGTAGCCAGCACTCATACAGAATTATATGTGTGTGGCCTACTAACAGGTTTCCAGCTCTTTCACTTGTGCACCTTTGCTGTGACTTTCTGTCCACTTTGCACGGAAAACCCACGCATGATGTGCGGCAAGCAGATCTCACTGAAGACACATACCATTCAAGTGTCTTACGACCAAACTACGCAGTATTTTTTACTAATACGTTTTCCTACAATGAAGTATCTGTGGGATGACTGAACAACATGTCCTTTTATAGGATAAAGGGAAAGACTTTTGAATGTTTCAGTGTATATTATTTATGAATAAAATACAGTTTAAAATCTACCAATTAAATATCAAAAGATATGCTCAGAATTTTATACAAAAACATGCATCTAGCCCCAAAATAAATAATGATTTAATCTAAACTTCTCCTGTTGTTAGCATTTGCTCTTTTCTTAGAGTTATGTATTAATATATTTAACATAGATGGTTTCAAGCCCAATTAAACAGTTCACTAGATTATTTCTTGATTCCTAATCTTCTTCTGGATTCTATAATTGTTTGTCTTGTCTTTTAATTACATCTATGATACCATGATATGTTTGTTAGAATGTAACAGTATTGCAGGTAGAAGCTTTTGTCCAATAATAATCCTTTAGCTTTTTATTCAAGAACCCCAAACAACTTTTTTAAAAAAGTTTTTAAAAAACTGTTAGGTTTAGCTTTCTAACAGTTTCCTCATATCACTCAATATACAGGAAAATAACCACATTGATAGGAGTTTTATTAGCAGAACTGCAAGGGAAGGGAGCACGCACAAAACAATAAACTCCAATGGTGTTCATAAGTTAGTTTGGAGGGGCAGGGGAAAATCTTATTGACAATTAACAGTTTACTACCAAGTGGAGGTAGGTGCTCTGTTAGAACAACAGCTCATTTAGAACCTTTTTCTCAGCAAAAATTTGACCCTTACTCTATGATAGCTCTGCACAATTGCACTCCATGTCAGTTAATTAAAAAACCCCACCATCTTCTGCCTCAGTACCCCTGCAAATCAAAGCTTTCAAGGCAAGATCAATAAAGGTGCAACATAAGCTGTGCTGACAATGTCTATGAGGGCTTCAATTCAAGCAGACATTCATCCTTTTTCAAGTGTGTCAGTGTAAGTTCCACTCTATGAGATTGTCCAGAAGTGTTGCATACAAACACTAGAACTGAAGAATATCATTAATGATAGTAAGCTACAGAAGTTAGTACCATTTTCTGAGTGTCTGTTCTGCTAAGTGTAAATTCACAGTAGCAGACAAATAGGAGAACTATCCGCCTTTGAAAGGTGTCCTTTGAGCACTAACAAAGGGGGACTCAGTAAACAGGGAGTGCTTACCCCAGCAACTAGCAGTGATGTCTGGCCATGGTAGCTTAGCATAGGGCTGGGGAGCAGATATTTTCCATAACGTTGAAAAAGTTGGCAAAGTTCAGGATGCAGAATGCATCAACGTGGCAATTACATGAAAAAAAAAAAAATTTAAGAAATGTATGTCTGGTACTATTATACTGAAAGAGGCATTTCAGGATGATTTGTCAATATTGTGTGTGCACACACACTGAATGCTATTTTCTCTCAGTAGATCAGATACCTTTAAAAATGTGTTTGTCTTCAAGAAACCGGTGCTTTCCTAAGTAGTGGCATAATTTCCTTTAATCAGAAAGCCTATAAACAAGGAGAACATTTTTAAAGGCCAATGAACGTCTTCACAAATAACATACAAGTACCTACACTGACAAAAATGTCCCATCTAAGGAAGACGAAGGATTTGGAATAGGGTCAATGAGAATAAGACACCCACCCTATGAATGACAGTTAGCCATGAGTAACTGACCTTCAGCAGGTCAGTTACTGGGAATCATTGGCAAAAAACCAAAGCAAACTAAACAAGCAAAAAAGTCTAGAGAAGAGAAAAGAATTGTTCAAAATACTTTTGAAGAGACTATGTGCATAAAATACACAAAAGCTCAGCAGGCACTGCTATAGTTTTACTAGTAGTTATTATTGCTCCAGACTTTGTATAGAACAGGAATAACATTAGCATCACTGGTGGCAACTTCGTGTTAACTTGTAAAATCCAATTTGGGGATATCCAGAAACCTATCTCTATCAAGACCATAAAGGAAAAATATCGTGACAATCCATGTTTATATACTTTATGGAATATTGAACTGTAAATTACAGAGGACAATATGAAAAAATATGAGCAGAAGCATGTTTATGAAAAACTAAGAAGTATACAAAAAGGATTTTACCTCCTGGTAAGGAGGTTGTTAGAACAATGATACTTTAGAAAGCTAAGAACATAACTTTGGGGTCTAAAACTTATTACTTTAGGTCAGTTTCATAAAGAAAGAGGTGATTTCCCTTTGACAGAAAAATTAATCACAATTTCAAAGACAAACTGTAATACTTGTCTAATAGAAAATATTTTTGGTTAGCAGAACATGTAACAATATCATGGCATGTTGCAGAAAGAGCATTGTGTCTAGGAGCAAGTCTTCAGTTGATTTGTTGTACTACAGGTACTGAGCTGTGAAAGTTTTAAGACCTGGTACACTTTAATAAATATTTTTAGCTCTTCAAGTTCACAAGCATTAAAGTTTGTAAAAGATTTAATCACTCACTAAATTTTTTCTAATAATTTTTTTTTCAAAAATACAGCTTGAAAGCATATAGGTTTTAGGATCAAATAAAGACAGACTCACAGAAAAATACCTCTTAACTACGGAATTTTTTAAATTGATCTCTCTTATTGAGTATAAAATTAAATAATACATATTCATATTGTAGATGTATATTTTGTGTGCATTTAATATACTTTATATATAATCAATTTAATATATATTGAATTTGGTTTATCTTTTGAAAATATTTATATTCTAAAGGATACATATACAATACACACACGTTTTATTTCATGCAACTATTAAAAGCATTAAATAAAATTAATCATAGAAATAAAATTTGTTCTACAAAATGCGCAAGTGATAATTATACCCAGTAAAAAGAAATAATTCTATTTGAAATTTAAAAGACATTTTAGTGCAATTACACATCTGTAATATAAATAATTAAGCAACCCCAACACTTTTAAATGAATAATAAACTTCTGCTGCTTGTTCAGGAATTCCAGTTTTCCGATTCATTGCAGATGTTACTTACATTTGTGTGTGTGTTTGTGTGTGTTTTCATTAGCTTTTCTCTAGTTGTTTTTGGGCCTTTGGGTTTTACCTTTTGAATATTAAATTATTGAGAGTTAATAAATTAATTTTAGACATCTATATTCATATTTCTTTATAACTGTTGTTCTACATTAGACTTCATTTACAACCACATATCCTTTATTTGAAGATATTTGCATCCATGAAATTATGCCCTACATCTCCTACGTACTTACAGTTTGTCACATATGGTTTATTTCAAGCTTTCTGATATGCCTTTTTTGTCTTCAGGTTCATTTAATTTTTTTTAAATTATGAAAATGTATAGAAATCTTGGAAAGTAAAAGAATCTATGTCAAGTGTTTGTGCTCTAAAAGTTCTTGCTGCAGGTTTGAATAGGTTTTTGGTCCTCTCTATCTGGACAGCTATTAATTTGGGACATTATTTATCAGCTAAAACATGCAACAGATGCACACAAATAGGTATGCCAAGGTTTGTTTCCTCAGTATGTTTTCCAGCTTTATTGGCAGGACAACTAGATTGAACAGTTGTATAAACAACAGTAAGTAGAAGTTGCAAACCCTATTACATTCTAAGATACTTCTCTGCTTTTGAAGACATTACAGAAGGTGCCAAAACAACATGTGTAAGGAGCATCCACTGTTTCCAAGTAAGGATACTGTAGCCACTAAATTGTTATTACCTTCATTTTAATGCATAGCAACATCAATTTCAGATCAGCTTTTGCTTCAAATGTCATTATGCTGCAAGTATATGTTCTTGGAATTGAGAGACATTGGAAAATGCTTCCAAACTGTCGTGTAAGTTCCTGGCTTAGAAGACATACCAATTCAGACAAAGAACATCCCAGACAGAGGCAGATGTCTTAGCTCTGAATTTCAGAATCCTTTCTATGATAAATATAGTTTTTATACCAACCTCATTATAAGGAACACAATCATAGAATCATGGATCTATAGAACGATTTGGGTTGGAAAGGACCCTAAAGGTCATCGAGTTCCAACCCCACTGCAATTAATAGGGAAAACTTCCACTAGACCGGTTGGTCAAGGCCCCACTCAAACTAGTCTTGAACGCTTTCAGAGATGGGGCATCACAACTCCTCCAGGCAATCTGTTTCAGTGTTCCTCACCGTCATAGTAGAGATTTTCTTCCTAATATATAATCTGAATATTCCCTCTTTAATTTTAAAGCCTTTGTCCTATTGGCAAATGCCCTTGTAAAAAGCATCTCTCCAGCTCTCCCCTAGGTGAATGCATGTCATACATGAAGACCAAAATAAATGAGAGCAGCCGTTTTTGTCAAATTCCAAAAAACTGTTCGACTACAGAAATGTTGGTGTCTTTCTTATCTTAAACCAAATCTTTATGGTTTAAGAGTGTTTATCATTATTCCTTGAAAAAAGAAAAAATAGTAAAAACATTAAAATTACATTTTTAATGTCCAAATGAAGTATATAGTACCTGTTATGTATGAATCTCCTGCTCATGCTCCAGTTACTATTTAACTTGCTCAGCTTGACTTGATCTTCCTGTTCATTGCATTTAACCTGCTGCTCATCTATCTAATTCTAGATTTTTTCCCCCTCTGGTCCAGTTTACTGACCTCAGCTAATAAAAATGAAGATATTTAACTAGTGAGGTCCAGAGGAGTAATGGGTCCCTGCTTTCAAAATTTTTCTTTACTGTTTAATAGTTATTCACTGTGACTCTTAATTATTTTTTAAGTTAAAATAAATACACAGAACTTAGAATGTTTCTATTTAAAAAACATTAATGTTCTTCATTCCTTTTATTACGCAGGAAATTTTCTTACAAAAAGAAACCTCAGTATTAAGAATCTCTGTGTGGCTTCCATTTGGTTAAAATGCAAAAACTTATTGCTAGAACACACTGTTTTAAAAATTACAGTGAAATTAAATTTACCTTCGGTGAGAAATGAGCTACAAGTCTAGGTAGATTTTTCAAAAACATCCTGATAAAATGTACACATTTTAATTAAAAGAAATGAGAGAAAAATAATAAATGAAAAGATAACCTAAATAATTTTCTACTAAATAGCAAATTAATTAATGTACTCCATTGATCAAATTCAAGAGGCTGTCTGAGTGTCAATCTGCTTTACATCAAGCTTGATGACCAGATTCTAACTGATATAAGCTAAAGTCAGGATCCCACATAAATAATTAAAGTATACCAAGGTCGGACGGGAAAGATGGGAAAAGAAAACCATATATTCACACCTAGATCAACCATTGCAAGACAATCAATATGAAGAGATACATGACAGGTTTGATTACCTTATGAGAAAATTATAGTCTCCCTCACAAATCAGGTAATACTTCTAACTTCAGGGGCTTTTAGTAAACAAACTGGACTGAGACAGCCTTTTTGCACTATTGTAGTATTTCTATGGGAATAATATACTCCCTCAGAAGAAAATGAGAGGGAAAGGATTGACTTCCTTTTTGCCAGATGACCAAATTCTAAACAAGGTCTGGGAAGCAGATCACTACACTTGACTAGAAAAAAATCACCAGTTGGGTGCTTCTTGTTTACCCTTTTGCTTACTGGACAAGAATTTTCCTCTGGCGAAGGGATAAAAACTAAAGTTAATTAGCCTATCCAGTATATCAGTAATAAAACTGCTTCCTCTCTCTACTCCCTTAAAGAACATCAGCTGGTAGCAAATAATTAAATTAAAAAAAAAAAAATTACAGTGGTTGGAAAGAAGATTTTTGTTCTGAGCTGGCATAATTGTGTTCTGTAAAAAAGGACATGATTGAATGTCCCTTATGTCCTTTATGAATGTCATCAACATTCATAACAGCCTTGGTATACACTACTGGGGAATGAAACCACTGCCAGTATCTGACGTACTGGCATACATATAAAGAAAATTAAAAAATAAATACATTGCAAAGAAATGAGATGTCCATCCAAGTTATGACACTGCTGAGTGCAAAGTCAGAATATAATATTTGAGAAGAGCAAATGATTTCTCTACAAGGGTAATTCCTCTTTTTCTTCCTTTCCACAGTTCCTCAAAGAATAAATCAGCATCACTGGGTCTTGCCACTGTATGCTTTTATAGTGAAAACAGAAAAACAAATATAATTATAGAAAAGCAGATGTTTATATCGTTTCACTTTTAAAAAAGTACACAAGGTTCTGAAAAAAGATAATAATGAATTAATGCAAATATCTAAAAAGTTACACAAAACTAAGTAATGCTTATGAAAAGCACAGTAAAAATAACAAAATTAGCACAAATTTAATAGTAAAACATTGATTATGAGGTTTCTAAATTATATGACTTGCAAACTTTTTTGAAAGAGCTTGTGCTGCCTCTTGTAAATTCTGGCTATATATACCATGTTCGTCAAAGGTGTAAAACCCTGCAGGAGCTTACTACAGACTAAAAAAAATTTAGCTTTTCCCAGGTTTCTCCATGAAGTAGCAGAGATTATCATTGTCAAATCAATGAGGCTTCATCATGGAGGCTCAACTTGGTGTTGCCTGCACCTGATCCCCTTGTCCACATCACTGCTAAACATATGAAACAGTATTGAGCCCCGGGGAACACCACTCGTGACTGCTGCCCACTGGATGTAATTCCATTCACTACTCCTTTCTGGGCCTGGCCTTCCAGCCAGTGTTTTTACCCAGTGAACAGTGCACCCGTCCGCACCATGAGCAGCGATGAGCCATGAGCAGCCAGTTTCTCCAGGAGAATGCTGTGGGGAACAGTGTCAAACGCTTTAACAAGGCCCAGGTAGACAACATACACAGTATTTCCCTTATCCACTGAGTGGGTCACCTTGTCATAGAAGGAGATCAGTTGGTCAAGCAGGACCTGCTTGTGCAGACTGAGCCTGATGACCAGGTTGTCCTGTACCTTCTGTGTGATGGCACTCAAGACGATCTGCTCCATAACTTTTCCTGGCACCAAGGTCAAAATGAGAGGACCAGGATAACCAGGACTGCTGATAAATGATTGAAAGTGGCCTGGTAAGCACTTCTGCAAGCTCCCCCAGCACTCTTGGGTGGATCTCAAGGCAAAGTAGTTTTCCATTATTCACTGACAAATGATAAGACATATTGATTGACATTTCTATAAGGATTTCTGAAATTTAAAAAATTACTGCAGTAACTCCTCACAGACATAAATAATAAATACATTTCCAAACCTAATTATTTTGTGAGATTACTGTAATGAATTCTTTACTTTAGACTTCCTTTTTGCGTTTATTCATCTGCTATAAAATCTAAATGTTTGCATTCTTAGTTCAACAACACCAAAGTTCAACTGTTAAAAGTCATTGCATTGTTGCATTTAAAAGATTTTGTTGCTTACTTCTACCCAGTAAGGGATTTCTGCAAGAAGTTTTAGTACTATGCCACTGTACTTTCACAATAATTCACATTTTTTATAGATTTAAAACCTCCTGGAAAAAAAGCCAACAAAGACACAACAAAAAAGAATGCAACCCAGAAAAACCCTCCAGATTTCAATTTCTTGAGGTTGTAAATTTAAAAGATTATTTATATGGGACTTTTAAAGTAAAACCTATAAATAGATTCTAGCTAATTTAATGTAAATTGTTCCTGCCTCTACAGGAAGGAACCCAGCAGTTTTCACCTCCCAACCTAAAAGTTCTTGTGTCTACACAATATTTGAGATGCATGACAAATTTGATTTTCACTATTCAGCCCGACAGAAGTCTGACTTCAAACATCGCTTTATAAAAACAGCACAGAAATTTTATACCTTTTTGACTCTCAACTAATATAATGTAAATAGCAAATTTTTTACAAGCTAAGAAATCAGAAATTACAAGGTTATTTCCTTCTATGTCCGTACAATTAATTACTTTTGAGGAGACACTCATCTGGGAGTTTACCTAATTGTAATCCTTTAAAATTCTCCTTGTCAACCTTATTAAAAAGTAGAGCTCATTTTCAACAATGGAATGTTTCCTCAGCAATGTCTGAGAGAAAACATCCTAAAGAGCAAAAAAATTCAGAAAATGGCTTAGTGATAAAAATAATATTCCTGTTGAATGTTTATATCAGCCTGAATCAGTAAAAATACTTTTTTGAATGTAAAAATAGGAACGCCATTACCACCAAATACGAATGATAAGAAATTAAATTATTTGTTGCTTTTTGCTTTCAAACTTGACTTAAAATTGCTCTTCAATAACAAAGCAGATGGAGATGAAGTTGCCAATGCTCAATTGCTCAACTTATAGATGATAACTCAGTAACTTATGATTGTATGCTTATATCCCAAAATACATTTTGTTGCATTTGCATTATCTAGTATGACTTAATTTAATTTAAATTAAATTAATTTTAAAATAATCTACGTACACATTCTCATTTTAGTTCAAGTTTGTATTATACTCTGGCTGTGTTTAGCATACATCACTGGAAAAAAATTGTGAAAATTGTTGTATTATTTCAATCAAACCAGGTTCAAAGGGGTTTATTGATTTATTAAAGATTTATCTGTAAAACAGTGACCTATAAGTTAGGATATGTATCAGCAACACAACAGATATACCACAATACTACAAAATGTTATTACACATGTACAAATCTCTAAAAACCCTTCCATGAGATGCAAGTTGGATGCCTCCCTGCTGGCCATGAGCGAGCTGGAGGCGGTGCCACAGGGACATCATGCTGCCAGCCCCTGGTGCCACTGGGTAACATCTGGCAGGGTCATGCCAACCCTGCTGCTTGCTGTGCTCCCCTTCTTTCCCCCACACTACAAGACTCAGAGTTTTTCTTCTCCTATACTATTTCTTTTCAAACTGACTCCTCTGTTTCAAAAGTGTCTAAAGTTCTTTGGTTAGCATTTGATCCAGCTGATGGTCACCTTCCTCTTCAGAACTATTAGTCTGGGGTGAATAGTCTGGCAGTTCCACTGTCCCACTCACCCACCCTGTTACTTTTACTTTCCAGTCTCCGTCAGCTGCTGTTATGCCCACATTTTGCCAAGGCTGGGCCCTGCAGGCAACCCCAGTAACATGCTGTGCCCCCCAGATGACAATTTGCTTGAACAGCCCACCTGAAACAGATCAGTTTTCAGCTAAAGTTGGCAGAATTTGCTGTGATTGCTATTTGCACATAGAGCCTGTAATAGCAACAGACAGCAGAACTGAAAACTAAGGATTGGAAAGAAAACGCTTCTGGCACTTGGACAAAAATGAGAACAGAAACTGTCGGAGTTGTACACAAAAAAATAGGTAGATGAAGTGGAATTATTAGAAATGAGTGTTAAAGTATCTACCAATAACACATCATTAGTGTTTTTTAAGAAATACAGCTACTTTCTAATGTTATGGTAATTGAGGGTGTTTTGACCATCATCTCTTAAGAGAAAGGCCATTTAATTTTTGAGCTGGAAACTGATGGTTGCATAAAAATCTGTGATTGTTAAGCACTTACTTTCAATTTGGTCAAAGAAAAAAAGCATCATAAAGAGTAATAAATATCATTAGTATTTCGAAGAGATGCACCTCTGAAACCTAATGGATAATTACAATTTTTGAAAAATGGAAGGAAAAACTGAGGTGGAAAAGCATGGAACTAAGCATACAACCAGAGATTACTTAGAAGTCCCCAATAAAACAAAGACTCAACAGTAAAAATCTGGACGTACTCCCTTGGCTGTAATTATAAGGTCTGTTACTATATATCTGTTAAGAAATGTAACAGGTAGATAGTCCTTCAGGTTAGCCAGCAGTGCCATTCCCAATACCAGATGCCTCAGGCAAAGATTGATGGGTTGAGGTGGAGAACAGATAAAACATTTTTACCTTATACATTCCCTGGTGACTAGCTCACTTGGCTCCCATTGCTAGAAAATTCAGCAGCAAAGCTCATCTTACTCAAGAGCAGGACTAGTACATAGATTTTTATCTGAAAAAATGTGTGAAAGCTGACTGAGGGTAAGATGATTAGGAGACATTTCTTGTGAGAGAGGAGTAGAATGATTCTCCCTTCTCAAGTGAAAAAGAAAATGAAGACCTAGACCCCTCTCAGGGAGATCAGAGAATGAGTGGCTCAGAAAGCACTGTAGGAGGTTGCTCCTGCACTGTAGGAGTCTTAGCTATGTTTTTTAACAAGAGTAAATATTTTTGGACATTATGTAAATTTATGCAATGCTGCCTAGGAGGATGAGTAGACAGTCTGTATGAGAACGAAGTGGTGAGAAAGATCAGTGTAGTGCATAATAGATGCTGAGACTCAGACAGGTCAGAAGTTTTAGGAAAGAAACTACAATACAGGCAGGAACACAGAACATAGCTTTGACTCCAAGTCAACATCTATTAGCCTGTAGCCTTTCCCCAGGACAGCCTCTGGGAAGCAGAAAATATGAAATACAATACAGCTTGGAAAACTATGTTTTCTGAGGTTTTCAAAGCTTCTGTGAAAGAATTAGGAGACAAATAGATGTAAGCAATCTAAGTTTTCAGCAGGTGAAGATAACGCACAAAAGAATATAGGAATGACAGGTCACTAGAAGGCTTGCCAGTGTGTGAGCCAGGAACTATTATAGAAGCATAGAGTCATTTAGGTTGGAAAAGAACCTTAAGATCATTGAGTCCAATCATTAACCTAACACTACCAAATCCACCAGACTTTTTATCTTGACAAATCTGCACATATTTTCACACACATGCACAAAATGCACCAGGGAAATCTATGATACACTTTTTGTACTACCTCAGTAAACAATAATAACGACCCATAGTCTGGTTAGATACTTTATAGGACTCTGGCAGTGCTGGATCTCACATTTATGTAGCTCTGTGAAAGAAAGTAAATACCTTTGGATGCAGGGCATCAAACCTCCTAATGCTTTAATCAAGCAGGTTGAAATAAAACAAAAGTTTATGGTATCTCACTACATGTTATATTTATGTAGTACATTCATATTAGTTTTTTTTTCTGTCCTATGCATGACAGAAATCAAACTGGAGCCTACTATTTAATGACATCTTTCTTATCTTTTTGTTCAATCCAATCAACCTAGAACGGTCTAAGAGCAAAGCTAAATGACAAGCAGTGTAGATCAGCAGCTAAGATCAACCAATTTTGTCCCCCTACAGTGTTAAAAAACTTTACTACTATTGATAATGACTTCAGATCAGGGTAATGATCAAATATGGTATGTATTATTGTATGCTTCATCCATAAAAAGAAGCTTGGATGTTGATAAATATTTAGCATCCTACAAAACTGCCTTCAAAAAGAGCAAAAATGCCGATGTTCAGCTGGTATATTGCAGCTATGAGAATCAGAAACTCTCTTTTGGTACTGGGTTCTGAATTAAGATAACATCAGAAGATGGAAGTCATTGCTTCTCATAGATACCACTCACTCACTCAAGATGACATTACTCCCATCTCTTCCAGCTTTTGCAATCACACATAAGACACTGACAAGTACATAAAAAAAAAAAAAAAAAAGCTCTCCAGGGTCAGACCATCAAGTCCAGTTTTCTGTCTCCAACAGCGATAATAGGAGAAGCTATATAGGGAGAATGCACAAGGCTGGACACTTTCTACAGCCCATCTCCTTCACCAGCATCCACAATTATTGTGTTAGAGGTGTAAGAGGTAGATCTCTGCTCAGTGCTTTTAGTATCTATTTATGGACCTATTGTCCATCCTTTAGTCTTAATCCCTTTTTTGAATTGACTGATATTCTCTTTTTCTACACAGTCTCATGGCATCAAACCCCATACATTCACTATCGACTTCCTTTTAACTGTTTTTAACTGGCCACATGCGCTTTTCATTGAGATGTTTAAACTTGTACTGCAGGATTTAATGCAGTTCTGCATTCAGTTTGCTCACCATTTCTACAGTTGCATAAACCTCAGTTATAAATCATTGCCCCTCAGTCTCCTCCTCTCCAAACTGAAGAGCCAAGCCTTTTTAGTCTCTCTTAATAAAGTACATCCCCTTAATCATTTTAGTTGCCCTTACACGTACCTTCTCTAATTCCACAATATTTTCTTGGAACACTGAGACCAGAACTGTACATAGTACTGCCTGACCTACAGCACGGAAAGGTTTTCTTTCATAAAGATTGTTTCAGCAAAGAAAACAAAATGAGGAAATTGTAAAAAATAAAAGCATTTTTCAGTACTTCCTTTTTAAAATGCTGTCGTTTTTCTCTACATCTTTAGAAAGAATTCAAAAAGGCTTTACTCAATGGTGATCACTTACACAGAAATTTCTGTGAGGCAGACCAAAGTCTCTTTGCACTCAAAAGCCCAGACCTTGTTTAATTGCTTATTATAAGAGATGGGATCAGGTTAACATCTTTAACTTGCAGCATCTATTTACTGTACTGAAATTAACACATTCCACTTCAGAATGCCTGATGTGATGTTTATAAGGAAGGAAAAAAAAAAGTTGATTTCTTTCCTCAAACACCGCTCCTGAAATACGAAGACAAAGATTTAATACTCCTCTTTGCTAATGAACGTTCGTTAAGATGTCCCAAGAAAAATATTGTCAGTTAATTTAGACAAAATGGAATATCCTGTTGGAGCCATTTCCATACTCCACATGTAATGTACCACTGAGACAAGGAGGAGAGACAGCAGTTCAGATTCATTAAGTCAAACTTGAGTTTCATAACCCTGAGGACTATTCAACCACTGGGCTAAAGGGTAAAAGAAGAAACTACACCTCCAGCAATTTATATATTAAATACTGAAGAATGGAAAATACTTGGTGAATTCAAACTAACTCCATTGTTAGCTGTAAGTCATATTTTTTGGCAGGTGAATTATTTCTTAATGTCTCAGTTCTAGAAGGTTAAATTGCTGCGAGAAATGTGGTGAAATGTCTATCTTTTGATATCTTCCAAGCCAAACTAAAAACTTTACAATGAACTAAAGTTTAGAAATGTTCCAGCTATATGCAGAGGGAAAGGAATGCCAGACCAATTGATTTCCTGGCTGCTTAGAGGGAGAAAGAGACAGACTGAAGAAAAAGCAATGGGAAAAAAAAAAAAAAAAGGCTGGGATGGAAAGAACAGAAAAATCTTTAGCACACTGCCTTGTAAAACCTGAACTACAGCCCTGGATTCCTACTATGCTCCACATCCTTTCTGATTTAGGGGTTAAGCAGTCATACACTCCTATACTGTAGGGCCAAAACCCACTATACTAGTCAATCCATATAATGTGTCGTAGTGTGTCAAAATTCACTATTTATGTTATTGCAAAGCTTCATTTCTTGAAAAACCTTATTAGTCCTAAAGATTCCAGTCCTGCTAGAGGTGTCCAGAGGATTCATTAAAGTTCTAGCTTTCTATGCTCATATGTTCGCTGCTTTTATACTTGAGAATTGTATTAAAAAAAAAAAAAAAAAGCTATGATAAAAGAATATCAACCTAAACAGATAAGAAATGTAGCAGCTAGGTTTGGCTGTGCAATGTTCATCTGCCTCTATCTGTATTTTTACAGTCCTTGAGTACGTGACTGACTTTCTCACAGGATCTTTTCATGCTTATTCCATGAGCAGCATGGAAGCTTTGCACTGACTTGGTCCATTTGAATGTGTTCTTCCTTTTAGTATCTTATGTGAAATTAAATTACAAACGATAAAAGAATTTTGATCTGCATGTATTTAAACCCCATTTGCAAAAAAATTCTCATGTCTCTAGGTCTTCTAAAAATTTAGTTGTTCTTTAAAATCTTTAAAAGACTGTACTTATATATTCTTGGGGCAAAATATTAAAACTGTTACTAGCTATTATTAAAATACCTGATTCAGAGACAGATACAGATCCAGTCTACACGGAAGGCTACACAGTCAGTGATACAAATGTACCATGTGTGCTGCAACATGTGGTCCTACTAATTAAAACTCTTTTATTTTTCACCCCAGTAAATTTTATTAGCAGAAGAGCATGAGATACAGTTTTGATTAAGCTCTTAAGTGATCACACTGTAACAGAAAACTACTGTATTAACAATAACACACAGAAAGGTAAGCTGTGTTAAAATAAAATGAAGTGTTTAGAATAATCAATTCAAAATAAATAACCGTTTCTATTAAACTATTAACATCAACCAGAATGTTTCAAATTTATAGCTTTTGCTTGTAATTTTCAATTTACCTGCAGCAAGATCTGAGAAAAGTAATATTTTTGAGTAAAAAAGAGTGAACTTCTATATTAAAATTTATAACAAATTTTATTTTAACATTAGAATACTCCGTCACTTCCACTGTCATCTGCCTGGCTACTGTCCTACAGTGATTCAATATACTGGTGAACCTGAACGAATACAAATACAAACATCTGCTAGAAAACATGATGAAGATTGATCACAGAAAGAAAGACGAAAGAAACCTAAGTGAAGAAACACCGAACAAGAATCGGTGAAATTAAAACTAAACAGGAAGGATTTATTTTCATCCTTCTAAAGGACAAAATACAGTATAAAATATATTATGAATTAGTTTTTCAGTGATTAATGGTAGTGGCCAGTAACATGAAAATTGAGTCTTCCATTCAACCCTTTCAGATTTAGTATTTTCATGAGTTGATAATAATATTGCTTATTTAACATTTGATTCTGCAAGGTGCTAAGCACTATCATCATCAGAGCACTTGCATTCATTGGTAATTTTAAGCATGGAAGTAGCCCACATGAAAGCATCATCATAGTTTTCATAAGCATATGATGAATCACATTATTGAATCCAGACAAGGACTTCAGAACATTCTACAATCAAGTTAAGGGCTTACATGAAGTCAAAAGACAATGAAGACACCCTCAAGAGTTTGTAACTATCAGTTTAAAGAATATTAATGTTTTTATTGTAAAATTCCCTGTGAATGCCTGTGAACACATTTTCTTCAATATATCATCATCTTCTGTTACTAATTCTTTGGTTACTTTAGTGTTTTTATGTATCTGACTTGCTCTATTTTTTATAGACCCATAAAGAAAGGCAGTTGGGTCTTGTGGGAGTGGGGGGAGAAAAGGGGGAGCAAAGGAGGAGAGGGGATGGTGGTGATAAAATGTAATTCCTCCGAACACCTGCTGAGTTTAATTGCACTACAGCTGCTGCTGATTGTAAGTGGGAAAGGGAGGTATAAGGGGAACTGGGGGGGGAAGCGGGGTACTGACTCATTGGCTGTCATTACATCCAGTTTTATTGTCTTTTTTTACCCTTTCAGTATTATTCTTACAAGTTAAAAGAGACTCTGAGTCTGAGGGATTAAGGACCTAAACCAAAGAGGAATCTTATGATCTGTGAGAATAAGATGTGGTGTTTCCTGGATGAAGACATCTGAAGAGAGCATATCTGAACCTCAAGAGCAAGTCTGATGATCCCAACAGACAAATTGCCACAGTATGCAGCATTCACTGGAATGAAAGGTTTATAGGTGAGATATTTAAAGAGGTCACCACGCCCAGAGCATGTGGATCTGCAATGAAATAGAAGACAGTGCTTGAGATGAAGGAGCTGTGGTCATTCAAAAGGGATAGCAAACCATGCAGAGAAATTTTCAAGCAGGTTCTCATTCTGCAAGAACTTGAAGATAACAATGTATGGTGGGTTTATATCATCAAGGCACAGTGGAACAAACCCCTGCTCATGAAATTGACAGAAATGGGTACTGAAAAATGGACTGCTGTAATCCAATATAATTGCTGGGGACAAGCTGCTTTAATATAGAGAAGTACAATGCAAATAGTTGTGATTTAAAGGCTGAATTTTAGAATATGTCAAAAGAGGTGACAGAACATTGCAACTGGGTAATTCCCTTGGAAAACAAATCAAACTCCAATATTACCCACATCCCCCAAAATTTGGATTACTTTGTAAGCAGCTGCAATGGTAAAAAATGTTAATACTGATGTTAAACACCCCTTGTAAAACTTTAAGGAGTTATCATTCTGTACTAGTAGATGTGGGAGGGAGAATTTGCTTTAAATTTGAAATATGAAAATACAGGATTTTGAATTTTCAGAATTAGAGTAGTCAAAAGATTAGTTAACTGTATTGATTCAAATTTATAAATGAGTTTACCTCGTGTATTTTTGACTACTTAAATAACAAACTGTGTATGCTTAAAGTAAATAATTTTCAGGAAATGTTTACTCAAATACAAATTCTGTAGATGATTTAACTGTGTATTAATGGAATATGGGTTTAATTATAAGTGGCTATGAAATAAGGCCAGTAAGAAAATTCAAGCTGGGAAGACAATTGCTTGTGGTACATCACAATAAGAAAGCTCATGGACATATAATAGTACAAACTAATGACAGAATAAAAAGGGACATAGGAAAACTATAGGGTAATGATTGCCTGGATTAAAAAGCTACAATAAATACTTCCAATCCTGGATGAAGAGTGACCTAGAGCTGGCTTTTTCACCACTGGAAAAATTTTCACGCAGAAGAGGGAGGCTTTTGCTTCCTGTTAAGCAGCAAGAAAAGTCCAAGAGGAAGAAACTACTTAGGCATTCCATTTTGCTCTCTAAAATTCATTCTGCCTGTTACTTCAATATCTAGCTGATCTTCACAACACTGTCAGTGTCTCTTCATGTGGTGTCATGTATCCAGCTTTATTTTCAGCAGGCTAAGATCTCATTGACATTACTGAAGCCTTTGCAGTCTGTTTCTTTTCTGATTGGACTCACAAGAGTTTTCAGAAATGAGTTAATTTACCAAAATATCTCATCAATTACTTTAAATACAATGTGATCTCAACTCTAGTTTCACAGACATCTATATATAGAGCCACAAAATATTTTTAATTAAAGTCTAACACACTTTATTGCTGGGCCCATTGTTGTATTCATTGTTTTCATATCCATGTTATGATTACAAGGCATACAAGATACCCACAAAATGCAAAACTTTCTTAGTGAGTAATGCTTGTCTACATTCTAATTTCTAAATTGTTTATATGCTGAACTAACAGATTAAAACTATTGAGCATTTCTATAACTTACCTTCATAAAGGTTGCAATTCTAAATATGATTTATCCCCTCTGCTTTGATAATAAAAAAGTAGATTAATTAGTCTCAAATTAATTTGATTTCTGGATTTACAGATTGACTAAAAACTGTCTTCCTCCATTCCATGTAACAGCTGAGAACTGTCAGAATTTTAATATATATAGCAGCAAGTGAGAATGTTTTAATTTTTGTGTATTTACTTTCCTCCAGTTGTCTATGTGGGAAGATTGTGAACTACTAAACAAAAGGTTCAATTTTTTTTCTTTTTTTATCTAACAGTATAACTCTTGAGCATGTGAGCTTCTTGTTCAGATTCTTAACAAAGATTATGTTTCTCTTGCTCTTTTTGTGATCAGTATAATTATAAACCCTTTAGGCATCGCTCTCCATTAAATCTCATTTTCAAGAGACATTAAATCCAAGGACCACTAGTCCTCAATACAAAGTAAAACTTTCTTCTTTTCATAACATAACACTTTTTCATGCTTGCTCCTTAATGAAGAGAAAAAAACACCTGGTAAATCCAAAGCTTACTGAGGAGCACTTCTTCAAGGAAGACCTGAGAAATCTTTTCCTAATATTGATAAAAACTCTGCTGAAAACTAAATCTCCTAATTCTTAAAACAAATTAACAAAAAATTTAAGACTTGATGACAGTGTTTGATGGACTTTGACAAAACAGTCAAGTATTTATGGAAGAGTATCTCACTGCACAATGAGAAGACTTATACCAGTGTTTTATAAACCTTGAGGGATGGAGGTTGCACAATTTTTCTGGGCAAGATGCTTCGTTGTCGGACTGTCATAGAACCATAGAGTCACAGAATCTTAGACTCAGAATGATTTGTGTTGGAAGGAACCTTAAAGATCTCTGAGCCACGGACAGCAACATTTTTCATGAGGTCAGGTTGATCAAAGCTCCACACAACCCAACCGTAAACACTTACAGAGATTGGGGCATCTATGACTTCCCTGAACAGTTTTGTTCCAGTGCTCAACTACTCTAATCATAAATATTTTCTTCCTTATTTATAATCTATATATACCCTCTTTTAGTGTAAGTCTGCTACCTCTTGTCCTATCACTAGAGGGCCTGGTACAAAGTCTATCCCCATTTTTCTTATAAGCCCCGTTTAAGTATTTGAAGGGTAGAGGTAGGTCTCTCCAGAGCCTTTTCTTCTTCAGTCTAAACAAGCTTAACTCTCGCAGCCTTTCTTCATAAGAGACGTGAGCCAAATCTCACTGTTTTTGTGGGCCTTCTCTGGATCCACTTTAAGAGGTCCAGTTCATTCTGGAGATGAGACACCATGTCTGGATGCTATACTCCAGGCACGATCTCATCTAAGCAGAGTAGAGTGGAAGAATTATCTCCCTCCACACGCCAACCACTCTTTTCATGTATCTCAGGGTTGATTGACTTTCTGGGCTGCAAATGCATATTGACAGTTCATGTCCACTTCATGTCCACAATAATCCACCAGTATCTTCAGTTCCTTCTCTTCAGTGCTGCTCTCAGTGACTTAATTTATCAGTCTGTACTGATGCTGGTGATTGCCCTGACGCAGGTTCAGGACCTTGCACTTGGATTTGTTGAATTTAGCCTTGTAGAATAGGGCCCTGGCCTTGCAGGGTAAAATACTTATATCCAAATACTCTATGTCTCTTTCTCTTGTTATCCTATCATGAATCACTGTAAAGACTTTGGATCTGTCTTCTTGATGGTCTTCTCATAGGTAGTAGGGGGGAGTTGCTATTAGGTACCTCCAAGGTACCTTCTCCAAGCTGAACAAGCCCAGTGCAGGTCCAGTCTCTAACCAGTTTGATGGCCCCCCACTGAATTTACTCCATTATCAAAACCTGTCTTTTACTTGGGGGGTGAGACTGGGGAGGTGAGGGGCAGAACTAGATGCCCTGTTTTAGACTCCATCTCACAAGTACAGAGCAAAGGGGCATAGTCACTTCACTCGTACTGGTTGTGCTCCTAGTAGTAAAGCCCAGGATGCTGCTGGCCACCTTCACTGCCAGGGCCCAGTGCTGATTCACATTCAGCTCACCGTTTATGAAGAACCACAGATCTTTTCCAGCAAAGCTGCTCCTCAAGCAGTCCAACCCCAGCCTGTATCAGTGCAAGGAGTTCTTCCTTCCCAGGTACAGAACTTAGCCTTTGTCCTTGTTGAGTATCGTAAGTAATGTCTTTGTGAATTCCTTTGGCCTGTTCAAGTCCCTTTGAATGGCAGCCCTTCCCTTGTGTATACTGACTTGTTTCCCCAATGTGGTGTCATTTGCAGACATGGTGAAAAAGCACTGTTGCTTCCTCCAGGTCATTGATAAAGTTGTTAAACAAGCCAGATCTCAATACAGAACCTCTTCACAATTCTCCAGTTACTGGTATCCACTTCTCGGCCTGTACATCCAGTTTTTTATCTATTTACTAGCCACACATTTGGACTGCAATATCGTAAGCTGAACACGAGAATATTCTGGGAGACAGTGTTGATAGTCTTTCCAAAGTCAGGATAAGGTACATCTACTATTCTTCCCTTTTCCACAAATGCAGACATTTTAATATGGAAGTTGATCAGATTGATCAAGCATGATCTAAACCATGCTGACTTTTCCTAGTATCTTTTCCTCCTATTTGATAATGAAATAAGTAGATGTGTGCCCAGAAGCGTGTTACAAGAGGACATTCCTCCATGATTTTTCTAGAAAATGGAATTGAAACAGCCTGCAGTTCCCTGGATATTTTTTATGCTCTTTGAAGACTGGTGGAACATATTCTTTTTTCCAATCATCGAATATTTCTCCTAATTTTTATGACTTCTAAGATGATGGAGGGTGATCTCACAAGGTGTCATGGGTTCACTTGTTCTAAAAACCTAAACGCGGAATTTTCCCTGCCCTGCTGTGTGTGGGGGAGGTTTGAATGGGCAGGCTGGGTTTGGCCAGTAGACTGACATTCCAGCCTAATGGCCTGGGGAGGGACTAGGAGATTCTTTTCTTTGTTTTTTTTACTCTCTCCCGGAGAGCGGGGAAGGAGACACAGTTCGTGGTTGCGGGAGCGGAGGGAAGGAGGTGCGTTACAAAAGCTGGGAGGCTGCTTTGCTGTCAGCCTGGCTGTCTGGCTTGCTGGCACCCTGTTTTCTGCCCCTGTCCCGGTCAGGTGGACCTGCTTGGACTTCATCGGAAAGGAACTATTTGGGAAGAGAGACAGCCACCTCTGTTTTCCCTCCCCCCCGGCTCCCATGTTTTTGGCAGCGGTTTTTGTGCACCTCAGCAAAGAAAGGGGAAGTCACATGGCCAGCAGCAGACACTGTGAGTCCCTTTTGGGAAGAACCCTTCTTTCTTCTTTGTACCCTTCCTGGCAAGGTGAAGGGAAGGGCTCCATTTCAGCTCCCCCAGCACACCAAGGGCCTCCACGTGGTGACCTCCAGAGCCCAACAGCGCCCCCTGTCGGCCACCCCCAAGCACTGCAGGCTCTGCACCTCCAGCGATCCAACAGCGCCCCCTGCTGACTGTGGTTAGAATTGCACCAAAAAGCACAAACTGAACTGTTTACTTTTCATTGAAAGGGATTTTTGGGTATAGGATTATTGTTCAGTTGGGGGTTTGTTTTGTGTTCTTTTGTTGTTCTGCCAATACACATATAAAGGGCTGTTATTTTTCCTTTCTCCACACTTTCTCCATTGGAGCCTCTTAATTTCGGATTTACAATTGCTTAGAGGGAGGAGTTTTGGTCTTCCTTATAACTCATCATCCTTAGCAACACACTTCTTTCTCATTAAACTGAGACACAAGGGTATCAACCAATTCTCTCAATGTGCTTGTATGCAGCCCATCAGTTCCCATGGACTTTTATAGACAAAGTTCTCTCAAGCTATCACTAACTGACCCACTGATGACAGTTCTTCTCCTTGAATTCTTTCAGTAATCAGAGACATAGGAGACTGAGACAAGGAAAGTACTGAGTACCTAGGCCTCATGTGTCTGCTGTTGCTAATTCACCCACCCCCTGTAGCAGTGGACCCACGTGCTCCTTGTTCAACATTTTACTACTAACATTGTATTAGAAGCTCTTCTTGTTGCCCTTAATCTCTGTGACAAGTCTGAACTCCGGTTGATTTTTGGTTTTCGTGACACTATCCCTACATTCCTTGGGGAATGCTTTTAGACTTCAGCATTGTACCCTGCCCCTTTTGCCATCCCCTGTGTACTGCTGTTATGGGTTGGAGCTCTACCAGGAAGTTCCTGCTTAGCCAGACTGGTAGCCTGATACATCTACAAGTCTCTTTGAGTATAAGGATTGTTCTTACACTTGAGGATGATGTAACCTGTAAACACTAACCAGCTTTCTTGGGCTCCCTTACCTTTCAGATCTGTCTTCAACAGGATTGCATCCATGAATTCTCTGTACAAGGTAAAGCTTATATGCTGGCAAATATCTAATTGTTTAGTGCATAATTGTCAAAGATTGACAACTATGAGGCCCATAACTTTAAAATATGTCTTAATTCCAAAATTATGTTATAAAGGTGTGTTTGCATTATAATTTAACAACATGAATATTACTTATAGCTATTCTTTTTTACACAAGAGGCAGAATCACGCATAGATATTTATGATAAAGACAGCTAAATCTGAACCAGTCACCTATATTCCCTATATGGTCAGTGAAGAAAAGTAAATAACTCTGAAAGACAAATTGTTAGTCTAAAAGAGGCCTACAAAATAATCCTCAAACACCTCCTTTAGTATCTCTCAATTGCCTCTCTTTTCTCATTGTCTTTGAGTTAGACAACAAACTCAGATGTAGACATCCACTTTGTAAGTGAGATGAACCTTCATGAAATGTTATACACCTTTACAAAAACAAGAGAAATCTGTGTTATAAGAAATTATTTTTAAATATGCTCTGTACACATTTCTTCATGATCAGATCTCCCTTTCTCTAAAGCTATTGCAAATTCCATTTCTAATTATTTCTTCTTCTTTTTACCGCATTTGCTTATGCCATACAATTGGATTTTCCTTCTTTGATCGAGGAATTTTCTTTGCAAAAGTTTCTACCTGAAAATTAGCTTTACCACAGGTTATGTTATTAATTTTATTGTTTATCTAATCTATTTTTAAAATGTTACTGATGTAAAAGAAGCAAAATAAATAATTTATGACAAGCATCCTTAACAGTATACATTAACCTCTTTATAGGTCTTTACTTTTTATAAAAGGCTGAAAATTTACTTCTACTTCTTGAATTACCATGGTATAAAAAAGATACCATTGTGAACTGGTGACTTTTGGTTTGTTTGGGGGATTTGAATTATTTTTAGCAAGGAGAATTTGCCGAACATGGCCGAACCAGAAATCGAGTCTAATGAAATCCTGAACTGCAATGTAGGCTAATGATACTTGAAAGTGACATGGTTATATCTCAGCAGGATAGCATTGGGCTTAGCCCAAATGTCAGGGGTTTGACAGGTAGGTATCATAAAGATACATCTCAGTCACCTCCAGTCCAAGAATAAGTGATGAGCATTGTCAAGAATGTCCTTCATCTTTCCTTGGCAATTAAAGCAAACAGGGGCCCAGTATGCTCTGCTGTTCCATTCACTTTCACCTTTCTCCTATCTAAGCACTTGCTGTTCCAATCTCCTGATCAACAAAATGCCAAAGCGAAGATAAGAAAAGAAGTAAATAGTAAAGACTTTTCATTTCAGTGATACTGACCTATTGTTTTGCAGAGAGAGGGAAAAAGAAAAGAGGTAAGTATGAGTGCTTAAAATCTTGTTATTTTTTTAATATTGTTCTACTCATATTCAAACCTTAGTAACCCTGTAATACTGTCTTTGGCAACAAAGGCTGGTTCTGGTTCATAACCTAATCCTCTCCTGCATTTCTACCCTGAGTGGTTGAGATACATAAAAAATGGTGAATAGTCAGTTTGCTATCAGGTAGCAGAGCAAGCTGAAAAACTTGCTAACTTCATGTGAAAGCTAAGGAAAAAGACTGGGACAGAGGAAAAACAGAAGAAATAAAGGCTAGGAAGAGGCACAGAAATGAGAACTGCCACAGACTGCGAGCTGAGAATACCAGTCAATTGCCTGAATCAACCACCAGCTTGTTTCAAACATTAGTCTCCCAGTGAGAGCTCATGTGCCTGGAGCTATGTGAAATCAGAGGCACATTGCCAGAATGGCAAGGAACTGCCTTCATGCAGACTCCTCCCTCACTTGAATGTTCTCTCTTCCTGTTGTCTTACAGGGGAATAGGTAGCTATGACGTTGGATTGCTGCCAAAGTCAAGGTGTATGCATCACCCTGGCAAACTGTGATCCATTATAGTTAGAAGCAGGATGCACAGTAGATGAGCAGCATTATTTCTAGCCAGAGCTACTCACTGGCTGATAATGAGAACAGCACCTTAGGGAAACTCAGCTGATTTGCTTTTTCCAGTTTCTGCACCAGCCTGATTCCTTCCTATGCTGCCAACTATGGGCAGAGATGATTCTTGCTCCCATGACTTCATGCTTGATTTAACCCACAAACCAAAGTGCTCCAAGGCTCTCCAAGTTTGGCTTACTAACTATTCTTGCAATTACACATAATGTATTCCAACGTTTCAGGTTTCTCAAAGCCAGGGAAAGGAAAACTCCACAGAGCCCATCCACTCAAGTGAGCCCATCACATAGATAAACATGATCTCACTGCAAACAAGGCACATAGCCTACAGACACACAAGTCTTAGAATGTAAATAGATTCCTGCCTGCCAATTTATCTTTATGGGAAAGATTCTCCAGCATGGACTCTTGTCATAACAAAATGGAGGTGCTTTACAACAGGTAATCAAGGCCTGGAAACATCAATAGTCTCTCTAATTCCATTATCCACATTTCAGACATGTTTCACATGTTCCTTTTCAAATGCATAACAGAAAACAACGGACAATCAAAAATGAGTAGATCATCTGTGCATCTAACCATCAGTTCATTTCAGGTGATCAAGACTTATTCTGCAGATATTTTGTACTTGCTCAGGTTTAAGTGTTTTTGTTTTATGAACAAATGTAAGGTTTAACTACTCAGGATAGCAAATGATCAATAGCAACAATTCACATTTGTTATGACATTAGTCATGTCAATTGGTCTTTGATCATCAATGAAAACAGTTAAAGTTTACTAAAATTTCTCGGAGCTTTTTTGGTCAGTGTCCCACTGTAAACCTAGTGTTTCATTAAAATTCAGTAGGTCTGGAATTCAATGATGCCTGCACTTGGGAGAAAGAATAGAAAAAAAAAAAGATGTGGCATACTTCATTCAACTAGATATACCATATTTGCAAAGCCGTGAATGACTACTGAGGTTTTACAATCTCATGACAATAACATGCCTTTCCTTAATTTTGCTGTTCAGCATCTTTGTGGATATGTCAAGCCAACATGTCCATTCCAAAGTACTTGGAGAAAGCTAACAGCTCTCAGGGCTTGTCTGCTTCTATAGTTATAGTCATTCAAAAGAAAGCTGCTGGTGGTAAGAAGCGTTGTAAGTCTGAAACTAATTCTGGATAGGTTTGTGTGAAAATTACCTCCCTCATACTGTATTTCTTACAGCACTGCTGGACATTTCACATGTACTGTATAGCTTTATAACATTCTGTTTTCCAGATTGTGAATCAAAAATTCTTGATCTTGAAATACTTCAGAGAAGCGCTTCTTGCTTGCTGCATGAATACTTTTGTCATCACTAAGCATTTCACCAGCCGCCCATTGATAAACAATTGACAACTACTCATGACCACTTAACAAGATTAATGAAATCCTTTACTGTTACTCCTAGAGATTTTACAATCACACACTAATATAACTGATTAGCCACACAGATAAAAGAAAATATTATTTCTTAGAGAGAAGTTTTCCAACTGTGTATCTTTAAAGTACACTCTAGAACCCAAACGAGAGAAAAAATGTAGTAGTAACTTGAATTCTAATAAGAGGGTGGAAAGGAATTGGATAAAGCTTTCTACTAAATAAATAATTAAAACCCTTCAAAGAAAACAAGATGTGACCTAGAAATAAATTAATGCTTTTACAAAGTAGGAAAGCTTATTTTTCTTGACACCCTCAAAAGAGATAAACATAAATAAATGAAGACTATTATGCTGTGAAATGATATCCAAGGAATTGTGTTTGGTAAATAAGTGGGGGTGGGGCAGGCAGTGGGGGAGCTAAACTAAATTCCAAATCTCTTCATTGACCATTTGCAGGCAAGTAGTAGCACAGAGGATTTTTTTTCCCCCAGTGAACAGATCTTGAATATGGCTTGAATTTGAAGTCAGCAACTTCATGCTGGGGTTGCAATTATCTCAACAGCTCCCGGTAAGGGTGTTTGAGTTTTGGTTGAGTTTTCATAATATAATATCTTCACAACTTTGAAAAGAATTTAGGAGATTTCCATGCTCTTGCCTTGTCTCTGTGTTCAAGTATAATGTATATTTCCTGAACAATTGTTTTCTACAAGAAATATCACCTCAAAGGCATCAAGCTTGTTTTAAAAGCCCTTCAGCAGATGTTCAGTTTTCTTAATTAGTTATTTACCAACTCATAACAGCCAAAGATGCATAGGAACAATGAAATAAATTATTCAAGCTTTTCCTAAGATTTCTATCTCAACAGATTTTCAGCATTAAGGTTGGTAGTATTTCAGCCTCAGTGGAGAAAAGAATGAGAGATTATGCTGCACAATAATAATCATGGACTTTAACAAGGTCAGGAGAGGAAAAAAGAACAAGGCTTCTAATAAACTTCTATTTTGACAAACATGGTATGCAAACAGATAAGGATGTCAACAGCTGATCTTATTGTGTTGATATATTGATTGGCACCAAAAAAAAAAACAAAACCCCCAAACCAAACAACCAAACAACACACAAAAACAAAACACAAACCCCCTAACAAACAAACCCACAAACAAACAAAAAAACCCCACCTGTGTATCCCAAGTTTGAAAAAAGTAAAAATCTTGATTCATATTGGTTCTAGGCAATCAGTTCAAGACTCTTCTTGCTGATTGCCAGAAGTTACCTCTCTAAATATATTTAACAGAACGCATACTACATCCAGTTCTGAGACATTACTCAATAGCATCCCGAAAGAGCTCATGCAGATAAGAGCCAACAATTACTCAATATTTTGTTTAACACATCAAAACCAAAATGTTGAGATATCACTTCAATACACTTTACAGGGCTTTCACAAAGTCAAAGCACGGAGAACAAAAGGGCTATTTGAGAAAGGCACAACAGTGGGAAGCTGAAGACAATGCAACATTAGAAGGGTAGATTTTTTTATTACTATAAAAGTACTGAGAAACAAGTGAAACAAGATAACAATAGAAGTCATGTATCTGTTCAGCTCTTCAAGACTGTGGGTCTTTCTAGAAAAATATACTTCTGCAAATAGAAGTTATTTGGTTAGAAACAAGTAAATGGATAAAATTCTGTGGCCTATGTTACATAGGAAGTCATATGAAATGATTGAATAATGCCTTCGGAACTTCACATCTATGTGTCTACAAAAATATTTCCATTTGAATATGTAATTTATGCAATAAGGTGCCTTGTGACTTCTTTTAACTGAATATGTTCCACAACTGAATATGTTCCACTACCTCCATTTCACCTAGCCAAGTAAAAGTTGGATTTGACTTCACTGCTAATTTACTTAAAAGCTGGTTTTACCTCTTTTACTTGTGGTGAAGGTAAACAGTCTCTCAGATAATGTGAAGGGGTTTATACATCTGATACCTGTATTGCCAAATGCTTTTAAAATACAAGTGATTTTTAAATAAGTTATAAATTATAACTTTGCTGCATTTTGATGTATCAACATTTCAAACATGTCAACAATGGAAGTCTTCAACATAAAATTCCTGAAGCAGACTTGTATATATCTTCTATGACATGCCCCTAAAAGATATGTAAGCTTGACAAGTTTAGCACTATCAGTGGATGAATTGGTTCAGACTGTGGCCTGACTGCAGATTTTCTCCATTTTCCTTATCCCCTAGTGGCAGAAATTTTTAGACAGTACAGAAAAAGTAACAAACTATATATGTAATTTGGCTTTAAATATTTATAGTTTTTATTTTCTTTTATATTATGATTTTTTAATATAATTTCTTTCTTTTTCTATTGTCTTATTTTCCTTTCCCATCACCATTTTTTTTTAATTTTTTAGAATTTATTTTCTTTTCCTTTGTTCTCACATTCTGTGCTGTCTTTTACCCTGGAAACATGCCCTAATCCTTGCAATATTTTTTTAAAAAGTGGATATGGTTGAGATCCTGTCAGTCCTCTGTATATTCAGTAAAAAATTCTAGAACTTGGTTTAAAAGAAACTTAGAAGGAAGATTCAAGATGAAGTCCCTCTCCTGGTGAAACTGATTGGAGGTTTTTTCACTTCTTTTAGGGGTCATTATTCTGCCTTTATTCTTATAATAGGCATCTTCATGTCAGTGATGGTTCTTTATAAAAGAGTTATGAATAGTCCACCTGCTTTTGCCTGTTTAATTGCTAGAAGAGGAGTCTTGGTCTAAGCACAGATTACCTAAGGGACATCTCCATTTCAATAACAGTACCATACACGAGAAAAATCCATGTTCCTTTTAAAGTATTATTGAATATTTTTTACCTAGTATATTTAATTTTCTTTTATTGGTCATATTGCCTACTTGACTGTTGTCAAACAAAGTGTTCATTCTATGCTCCAGTTCATTATTTCCATGCACAGTTCTCCTTATTGTGATTAGTACCTGTTCAGCCTGGCTCTCATCAGTGTTTTTCTGTAGTAGAAGAGGTGCCAGAAGGTTATGGACCTCTGTCCTAAGTGACTGTATCTTCTTCCCAGCCTGATGCCCTATGTTCTCAAAAGAAATAAACAAAGCAAAAGTTTAATCTTAACTTGATTGTGCATTCTATTTTCCTACAAGTTCGGATCACTTACACTGAAGTTGTGGTCACTGAGAAATAATTAAGTACTCTATCTCTCATAAGAAAATATTCACCCATGACAGTACAGGTATAATAGCATAATAGCCTAGTTAGTAAACTGTCTTTAAGAGCAAGATTTTTAGTTTTCAATACCTAACCCTTTCACAAACCGCTTCCTGCATCAAGGTCTCTTGCCAGGGTGATGAGATGCTCCATCAGGAAGTTATACATACTTCTGTAAAAATAATCTTAGAATGGATATAATTTTGAATCACCATTAGAAGCAGAGACATGAGCAAATGTGTTCTTCTAAACTGGGAATGCAATATAGAATTAAATGCAAATAACTACGTTAATGCAACATTATGATAGAGATATGACATAAACAAATGTCATTAAATTCCAAGTATGTTTCCCACAGCGACTGTAATTTTGCTGCTTTGCACTTTCTGTACATACTATATTGTATTTCTATGCCCTACACTGTGCAGTATTAACTTCGCTGTGTTTTCATATATTTGCAGTGTGACTAAATAATGGTTGTTCTGGGAACACAAACCAAGTTTCCTATTTTTATTAGTGTAAAATCTACACAATAATGTTGCTTTTTTTCCTCTATGTTTAATTTCTTTTGGTTTTGCTGGTTTTTTGTTTTGTTTTTTTTTTCTTTTTAAAGAAGAGATGTATATGTATATATCAATGTATATAGCCTGGCTAGGAGCCACTGCTTTTAAAGATAAGTATGTATTTCAGATAAAATCGGAGCCATGAATACATTTAAATAAATTTTATTTCACTGGATTTTAGTCAGCTTGAGTTTTTTTACCCTTTTGGCCTTTCCTTCCCAATGTCACAGCTTGAGCCTTAGTTTCAAACCAAGAAGACAGAGGTCTTAACAGGAAAAAAAGTCATCTGCTGGGACTTAGTTCCACCATGTTAGCCTATATATAAGGAAAGATTGGGAGGAACTCAGTAGGTTATCTGCTGAGGCAGTGACACCAATTTAGATTTGACAGGTTCATTAAGGTGCAAATTTTGGACTGAGTGCCTAATTAACATTCACACATTGAAATGAAGAACAACTTAAAAGAATAAGGAACGTCTTAATTGGTCAGTTTCTTTATTTTTCCCAATGTGCTTTAAAATATATCCCCATACATACATTAACCTAAGGGAAAGAATAGCCATAGTATAAGTTAAACTTGGTATCTCTAGTATCAAATTAGAGTTCACACACAAATGGAATAAGACTATAAAGGAAAATAGATCAGCATTTTTAAATAGGGGTTCTTTCAGAAACACTGTGTTAAAATATAGACTCCTACCATTTTATGAAAGAATCAATTTATATAATTTTTGGAATTCCAGGAAAGACATGTGTGCATAGTTCTTTAAAAGATGTGGGGAAAAAGGAGTTTATTGTTTGTTTCTATTTGTTCAGATCTTTAAATTTTTCAGATAATACCGCAATTCATGCAACATGATTGTTGGGGTTTTTTTGGCTACTGTAAGATTTCGTATCACTACCTTTACGTTTATTTGTGCAACTATTTTGAAACTGATACCTCATAAAAATTAAGCGAAGTTTTATGAGATTCATAGCAGTTGTCAGTATTTTTGCCATCTATACGCCTATTATGTCTTGATATAAAAGTAGTCTTAGGAAATTTTTCTGAACATGAGGAATATAATTCTGCTTGATATCATTTCTCTGAAATTCCTGGGAGGCAAGCTCATGCTAATGATGTTTTACAAGTAGGAAGGGACACTGGGATGATGTTTGTACCAGAGCACTTCCCTAAAATGTTCTGAAATGCTTCTTCCTATTTTTCTGTTTCAGGACTTACCTGTTAAGAAAGTGTGAGAGAGAAAACAAAAAAGTGTCACAAAAACTGTGCTAATTTGTGATTTACATTAATCTGACTAGATTATCTACCTCAGTGTAAGGTGTAAGAATGAATACATAGTAAGGTAGAGGTAAACCAATCATAAGATTTTGGAGACTACAGCAAGATGTAGTTTTGAAAACAAATTACTGAGATATTATGAATGTCACTTTGGTTTATCCAATTTGAGATTCTGACCACTGTTTTAATAATTCCACTCTGAATAGCTTTTCAAGTCCAATAAAACTGCTTATGCTTTATTTTAAATTGTTGCCCATGGCAAACCTTGAATTATATTTCTAAAAGAAATGAATTAGATATTATGTATGATTTAAATAAATAATTACATTCGGTTGAAAGCACACCTAACTTTCAGCAGTAAAAATAGTGATAGATTATTCTAAACTGATAGAATTATACTTGTATGTTTTAACATCTTTGATTAAATACAGCAAGTGAGCTAAGACACTATAAAATTTGCGTTTGTGTTCTCCCTATGTAACTTTTCTGTTCGAAAACTGATCTCAGTCTGTTACTATGCTCTATCTCAAAGAGGTTTTTTTGTTTCTTTAATGAAGAGATACTTTTCTTTTGTAATTTACACATATTTGCTCTTTATTTTTTTTCTTTATTATCTCTATATTTATACACCGAAGTACAACTGAAGTGAGCAAAAGGATTACGTGTTCATAACGTGAAGAGTATTGAACAGGTCCAGAAAGAGTTCTTGCCTAGAATTTCAAGTTCCTTTGATTTGTGTTACAAATGGGAAGAAAAAAATAGTCTGTGTGGAAAAGGGAAAAAATATTTAGGACTTCCCAAAATATAGGTGAAATAGAAGCTTTGCACCACTTTTTTTTAATTCAGTACAAAATAATAACAATTAAATTCTCAATTCTTACCTCACGCAAGTACCAATGGAATCAGTTTCTATGACCAAAGAACAAGCTCTGGTTACACACAGAAACTCCTGTGGATTAAAGTTAAATCCTGTAAGTCACAAAGAAATGTGCATCTGGGGGTACACGTTTAACAACACAACTTTCTTACACATCTTGAGAGATCAGGATGACAACAGACTGAGATTTAAACCTTACATAACAAATATTAAAAAACAATTGGTGTAATGCTTGAATTTGCATCAATGTCAAATCAAAGCAGCAAAAATTCAAAGCCATACATCTGTATGCACTGTAGCATTTTAAAACATTGCTTGAAGAAAAAAAAATTTAAAAAATAAGCAAAGAACTACATCATAAAAATTATTGCAATAAAAATATTAGAAGTTAAAGTATATGTTGAAACAGATACAGCATTTTAAAATCATTTACTTCATGTAAATGAGATATTGGTGTCAATGAACATTTAAAAATGAATGAGCTGTTCAGGAGATTCAAACACAAATGCACCTTGTGCGCTATAAAAGGTTTCAATTTTGCTATTTTCTAAACACAGAAAAATGTATCTCCCCCATTCAGAATATTGAATGTCTTATGAAAAGTGAAAGGTCATTTGTAACTGTCCAAAGGATTGATGGAGTTGAGATACCTCCTTGACCTTCAACCTGCACTCATAAAGAACAGTCTCAGATGACAGAGCATCAGGCAAGTTTTCAGAAAATGTCTTTTCTTATTCTATATTGCATAGCAGGCTTGTTACCTGATATTTTTCATAATTGTATGTCAAGATTTAATTACTTCATGTCTTCCCTCATTAAAAGCAAACTGTCATCTAATACCATTCAGTTATATTTGTGATTTGCACTAATTCAAACATTTCTGTCTGCTTTTTGCCATTGTTTTCCATCTCAGTTTCTACCATAATTGCTTTGGAGGCCTACATAAACAATGTCAAGGTCAAACCTTACAAATACAAAAATTCTTTTCCAATTACTTATTGTCAGTTAAGGATGCACATTATAAAAACTGGTTCAGAGGAGTTTCTTTTTTTTCTTTGTATTATAATCGTCACGTAATGCAAGTGGGAATGAAAGCTCAAGTTAAGATGTTAAAACAACAAACTTCAACAAGACTTGTGAAAACATGAAGCATATCAGATTTTAATCATTCTACCACAATTTCAATCATGTAGTATATTAGGGAAATTGCATATAAAATATACTATTAACCACGTGCTGGAAGTAAAATAAAATTTACTTAAAGGTAAATCCTTTTGTTGTTATATTCTTTCATCCTACCAACAGGGAGAGTCAAGGACATACAGCTTAATGGTCTACTTACCAAGAAACAAGAAGGCAAAGAATTCATTTATCAAGCTTCAGTATAAAGTGTCACTCTCCCTACTTCCCTGCAGAAAGCATGAGAGTGCTAGGCAGCAAAAGAGTGATATGAGAAGAAAGACGCAAGAGGCAAAAAAAAGTGTATTCACTGAAGACAATGGGGATGCATTGGGATAAAATAGATAATGATAAACAAAACAACCAAACCTGAGAGTGACTATTGTTCCTTCATTAATTATTTTCTCAATCATAGAAGTATTAACATGAATATTGTCTAAGAGAAAAGAAGAAAATTATTAATACTATGTTGGAGAACTGTGGTGGGTTGACCTTGGCTGGACATCAGGTGCCCCCCCAGCCACTCTATCACTCCCCTTCCCAGCCGGACAGGGGAGCGAGTAAGGTGGAAAACAACTCGTGGGTTGGGATAAGGCAGTTTATTAAAGCAGAAGCAAAGCAAAAGCTTGAGCATGCAAAAAGCAAAGCAAAAGATAACACAGCTTATTCTGTACTTCCCATCAGCAGCAATGGTTGGCCACTCCCGAGAAGCAGGGCTTCAGCACGCCTGATGGTTTTACATCAGGCAGCCATTGGAAACAATAAATGCCCCCCTTCCTGCTCCTTTCCTTTACTTTTATATCTGAGCTGACGCCATATGTTATGGAATATCCCCTTGGTCAGTTTGGGTCAGCTGGCCTACTTGTGACCCCTCCCAGGACCTTGCCCTCAACTGAGGAAGGAATGTTACAGAGCTGATGCTGTGCTCAGCAGTAGCCAAAACACCGCTGTGTTATCAACACCCTCCTAGCTACCAACGCAAAGCACAGCACTGTGAGGGCTACTGTGGGGAAATGAACTCCAGCTCAGCCAGACCCAATACAAGAACCCAAGCGCTTTTCATTGAAAAGTCAGGGGTTTAACTTTTATTTGGCATGTTACTTGCTCTAGGAACATAAATGAAAACTACTATACTATCATCTGGCTACAGAAATACTTTGGATCTACAGAATAGGACACAAAAATCATGGTAATCAGCTGTTATTGAACAATATTTCAAATGCTAAATCCGTCACTTTTTCCCATCTCAAAATGCTTTCTTTATGCTTTCATAAAAAGGTATGTGAACCTGTCATGTTAAGACACCTGTTTTCAGAAAATCCTCCATATCCTGTGTGATGTACATTTAACTCTCTTGTACATAAACTACAACACTACAAACTATAGTTTCATAAAAAGCAATTTTAGTGTTTAGGTTTTTCGTTAATTTGTTAATTTTGTTAGATTTAAAACAAATGACTATCTAATTTTTAGACCATTCTTCCACACTGTGAGAAACCCAAATTTAGTTCCTTCTTTTCCATCAAGAACCTCAAACCAACTTCTTCAGTCTCCCATCCCTGACTATGAACCAATAAACTCTTTTGGAGGACAGAAGGGTGAAGATCATCTTCCAGTTTGTGAGAGGTTAATTCTCTATGGTTACTTCATTCCAGCAAAATTTACTCAAGTCTTTGCTATAATTCTCAGAATAATTAAAAAAAAAAATCAAAATAACTTCTGCAAGGCAAAAAAGAGGTATTGGTTTATTCTGGGAAGACACAGGACTATGAACTGCTCAAGGTGGGCTCTTTGCTCAACTTTTCAATTATAGGTCAACTGACTGATCACTAAGAATGAACAGGAAAAAAGAGGCCACTGAAGTATTTCATTCAGTGAAAGAAAAAGCATCTAGAATCTCCAAGTTAATGAAGGAGGAGAAATCATTATAATGACTAGGGCAGGGTGGGGAGACTGGAGCAAGAAAAATGTAAACCAGCAGCAGTTTCTACACGAGCATACAATATGCTTGCGTTGGGAGGAAAAGCACCAAGTATTAATATATATGGTCTAGAAAAACTATTTGGATCCACAATATCCAAGAGTCTAAACCAAGAGCATCTGGTATATCTGTACATTTCTCCCAACCCCTGTGTTTCTGACTGAAAAGGCCTGCAGGTTTTTTTCTTTATCTTTTTTTTACAGACATACTTTGTAGTTCCAGGACCTTAACTAGCTTTTAGTCAAGTCCAACATGATTTGCTAGATGGAATCACATATTAAAAAACATTTGAATTATAAAATATTTTGATTTACTATGTCTTTGTGGTCAGATGAATGGAAGTAGCTCAAGGTGACAAAATATTTTTTTTCTTCAGCCATGTATGGAAATTACAATTTTTTTATTATCTATGGACAAGTGCTTTGACTTACAGAAAAGCTGATTTTTTTATTATCTCTTGTCATTGGCTATGAAATCACAGTTAATAAGTTTCACAGATTGCAATAATACCCTTGAGAAACTGTGTGCTATCTGTCAAACATGTAACTTAAAGGTCTAATAATATGCAATATGTTTACATAGGTTATTGAAGTGCAGTTATTACCCAGCACAGATATTTATTAAAAAAGATAGAAGTGTTGCATCTCAAAGTTAATTTAGCATATTTATTTAAATACAAATATAAATGGTAGAAGATATATTCATACAACATATGCAGCAAAATATGCTTCTGTAATAATAATATTCTGTCATAATATGCTTTCTGTAAGAAAATTGTTTGTGGGGACTACCATTACTGCAAGATTTTAAGGACATACGACATTATCAGAATTGATCTAAAACTTGTTAAAGTCAAAGAAGGCCTTGGAGAGCTCTGAGCAGTGTCTGTTGGAAAAAAAATTTAGTTGGAAAACATGTGTGGATGAATGTATACACAAAGGACTCATGTAATTTTATAATAATTTCTTTTGGCTGTTATGATCAACTCAAATTCTTTGCATTTTTAATTTTTATATTTTAGATAGGTCATAGATATCTAGAGCTGAGATGAGGTACCTTTACAGCAGAACTTATAATGACTGTGGGCTGACCTGTACTCGAAGCCATTTTAGTGTGCAAACTTTCATTGCTCTAAGCATAAGGGCAATGCTTTACCGAGTCTTACAGAAGTTTGGAAGTATTATTATAGAAAATATTATGTGATTCTCATTAAAAAAACATGTAAGTTTAACACCTTTTTGTCACCAGCATCATGTAAGGATAACAAGGAAATGTCCAAAATATTTGCCTCAGACAAACATAATCCTTTTGGCTAGTAGAGACAAAATAAATAATACATACCAAGCCAATCAATTCTCAAGAGAACAGTTCTTCTGCAATACTACTCTTAATCATCTTGGTTTATCCTTGAACCGACAAAAGTACTTATTTAGTTAAGTTAATTTATTTATTTATTTATTATTAATTATTAGTAAGTTTATTTATTTATTATTATAGTTTGTGAACTACGTCTGTTGGCGTTTTATCTTCTAGTGCAGATAATGTACTTTATTTTACTAGTTAAGATTACATTTACATCATTTTTACATTGCAGTATCACATGAATTTCACTGCTGTTAAATTTGGTTTTCAAAGTATTGTGAAAAGCACCCCCTAACTTTATGGATGTCTTATAAGGTTCCTTGATGTAACACATCCCTATCTCATCTGCAGACTCTCCATACTTAACATACTAGCCATAACATGAATTGTTGCTGTACTCCACTAACAGACAAGCTAGACTTTATTTTTACTTCAGTGTTGGCCATTACATACTTATTTCACTCATAGATTATAAGAGGAACTGTAACGGTAAGCAGTATCCACCAAATCTGTGCAGCTGTGTTGGAAAACAATCACCACAAAAGGACATTAATCCTGTGCTGGAAGATTCATCTCCAAGTACAGGAGGCTAGTTCAGTTTCTTTGACCATTTATCTCTCTGAAATGATCAGCAAGGATGCCAATTAGAAACACTATTTATCACTGTAGCTTAACTTGTGATGTTTACACCTTCCTAGCAGAAACCAGACTGAAAAAATTTCTCTTTCCTTAAAATTGCTCATTTGTATCTACATCAAGATCAAAATTTTTGGGTAGGTATTCGGTTCATCTGGCTCAGAACCTTGCCTTCAGTATCAGCCTGTGTTGAATACTTCACAAATGTGTGCATAAACACTTAAAGACAACTGTGTAATGTTTCCATTAAATCTCAATGGAATGTTAAATTATTAGCTCAGCCCATGAATTCTATCATTATGTATTTCATTCATATACAGTATAACAATAAATAAGATGGAAAACGCATAGATCCAAGCACATTTTGCAATAGGTGGTATAATACACACCTTCATATGTAAATAATATCTTCCCAGATCGATATAAAACTACATCCTCAGTTTCAACCTCTATGTTCAAAGAGACCATCACTGCATGAAAATTTTCAAAAAGTCAGTTCAGAAAAACCGGTAGGATATGCACTGGATTGCACCTGCAAGTGCATGTTGAGTAAAGCAAATTCCACAAGTTCTGCTCAAAGACGTTTTCCTCCACTTGGAATTGTATTTAACAAGATGAGGTTCTACTAAGCAACCTTTAGGAAACTTAAGGTTCAGGTTATTTTTTTCTGATTGTTGACAAATATTCTTTGTGAGCTAATTAATATGATTATATTTAATTATTCATACTATTTTAAGATGATTGTCATCTAACTTGCAATGGATTTGATTTATATATTTAATGGTATTATTAATTTATTGTTATTTGTTATTTATTATTATTATTAAAAAGCCTAACAGATTTCAAATCATGAGTTAAAATCAAATGTCATGATCTTCTCTTTCACACTGACTACATCTCCAACAATTTCTTTGATATTATAGTCTCTTGCAGTATTTCTTATTAATGGTTACATACTATCTGTAGACATCCTTCCAACATAGCAGGATTACTTAACTCCAGAATTTCAAGACTCTACAGCTCTATAGGTAGAGGACTACAAAAGGACTAAAATTAAGATGAGTATCTACTTTTTAAAACCCATTTACAGCTTGTGAAAAAAGGATACAGAAAAAAAACCCAAAATTCTTGCTAGGAAAAAAAACCTCTGCCAGGAAGTTAGCTCAGTGTCTGCAAAAGATGATCTAAAGAAGCCAGGAAAACAAATAGTTTAGGAGGTATAGAAGTAATAAGTTTAATTTCCCATAGATCTGTGTCCTATAGCACATAAACCTTGGTGTCTAACATGCTACAGTCTCCCTCTTTTTCTTCCTACTTAAGTGCGTATTTGCAAGAAACCTCTTGGAATGTAGCACAAAGAGCTCATTTTTGACTATTCCACCCAATTCCCATTAAATCAGTTAGCATCCAGTGATATCAAGTCATTAATATTTTCCTAGAGAAACACTTTATGCTACATGAAAAGCGTTATACTACCTATTTGTACCATATATTTAAATTTTTCTCTGTTAAGTTCTTAAAAGTATTCTTTAGTGCCTAATTTTGTCTCAATTATATATGGAACTTAACTTCAAGGGCTTAATGCACAATTCTGGCCTTCAATTTAACAATATTTACCCTTTTTCTTATTTCTAAAGTTGTTTAGTAGTATGAAGAGGTTGGCATATTCATTCAGAAACCATACGAAAGTAAAATTCTAATCCTATGTACATAGCTAACTTCTATATATAAAACAGTCTGTATGGCAAATATTTTTCCTTGAATGAATAGCTTTTGTAACCTGTCTTTTTCTTAATCAGGTACATGACTCTCTGTAAACTTTCTTTGCTTTCAAAGGCAAACATAACTAATAATTTCTGTAAAGGTCTTGAGTCCTTCCAACATCTGGTTTTGGTTTACTATAAAAACTGTGTCTCTGATCTCATGTGTTGAACTACTGTATGTTTGCCACTGTCTATTTCCTGTGAAAAAACACACTGAACAATAATAGCTTTTGTTCCTAACCTTCCAGTCACTAGAGCAGCTGAACAAATAATTTTTGTGCTTTCATTTGAAATAATTTATTCCATGTATATGTTTGTGTAAGGTCATTTGGGTTATTGGATGTTTCATCATTTAAGAATCAAATATTAGAAATTTAAATTACTGAAAACTACATCTAATAGTTTCCTTATGCTTTTAGCAATTCTTTTGACAAAATTTCCTTCCAGAATATCTTTGAGTCTATATATAGCTTTGTGTTAATGGATGAAACTAGGGAAAAAATGTTATAAAGAAACATAAGCATCACAAATAATCCTCCTCAATAATAAATCAGAGGTCTCAACTTATAGTTCTGCTTAGATATTGATCATTTTGGTATGTTATCTATATTATGATTAGCATATAGTAAGATCAAATTGCAAAATTCAAATACTGCATTTTTTCTTTAATCATAGAGAACATATATCTGCACATGCACACATACACACAAACACATATGCAGACTTGGTCCTTGCAACTGCTCAAGCTTACAAATGTCCTTGCCTGCCTCATTATTTTCTGCTGTTCCTCTGCACAGACTTTTCATTTGCATTGTGTAGATTCCTCCCTTCCTGTTCTTTTAAACACAAACCTTTACAGTCATGATGCATTCTGTGTCTATGCACTATTTCATGATCCAACTTTCTCCCAGGGTTCTACGTTTTTATCAAGTCATGGACTCTTATGGTTCAGTTTTACAAGTCATTAATTTGCTGTATATTATTAAAATACTCAATGCCATCTCATTCTATATCTTTTCCCTTTTTTCATTAACACTTTTTATTGAATCCAGTGCAAACTTGGTGTTGCACCCAAATTATTAAAATTAGGTTAAGTTCCCAGGTTAATATCCATTCAAGTTCTAGATTATTCCTAAGTTTCAATGTCAGTTTTGGGTAGCTCCATCGCACCTTAAACCTAAACAAATATTTTTAAAACACCAATTTTTAACTTATATTTCTAGGTCTTATGTATATTGCAATTTATATAGTCCTATTTTTAAATTCCTATTTACTTATATTTTATTTGTATTTAATGCATAGGAATTACGTTGTTTGCATTTACTAGTTTTTATATGGTTCACACTCTACATTTTAACTTCATAGAGAAAAGAGTTTATAAATATCTGAAATTTATATAACACACATAATAATCTATGTTTTATTTGGAAAGTAAACATCGTATTCCTATTTATTTATTTATTTACCACCTGATTGGGATTTCCCATGTCTTTAAACTGGGCTATTGGCATGCAGTCTATTCAGAATTTTACAGTTTTGTAGCTCAATTTTTATTTAAAATAAAAAATTTAGAGAAAGTTTTTTTAAAAAAAACAGCCAGAAGAGGATAATTTGTTACAAAACTTCATGACTGTGGTTTCTCTTTTTGCTATTACTGTGACACACAGCTGTTATAAATTAAATGAGTAGAGGTGCATGCAACTGAAGTGATTCCATTATCCCAAGATTCTACGTTCTTAAAAATGCTATTGAATCAGAGAAACCTTTAGTTTAATGTTAACTGATAATCCTAAACAAATTCCTAAGTAAAGGTGGAAGTAATAGGAAAATAATCCAATAGTTTCAAGATGGAATTTGTTTAGTTCCTAAGGTGTATTTTAAGACATGTCTGCAGCATCAAGAAGTGATGCAATGACTTCGGATATGACTTCCAAGGTAGTTTCCTAAAGTAAGGAAAATGTAACCAATAACTGAAAAATACCACTACTTCTCTTTTCTGCCTTGATTGAAAACTTCTGAATATAGAAGATAGTAATTTTGCAAACTGTATAAACAAATTTCAGACAAGTTTAGCTGAACTACTCTCTGGTAAATTGACTGTGTGCCAACTTCACAAAGGACAACTTGAAAACACATTCACTACTCAGTTGACACAACAAAGATCAAGGCTTATGATATGAATTAAAAATAGCATTTTTTTCCCTCAAAGTCACTACTTTATTTGCAGTAGTCTACATGTTTTTAGCATCTCATATTCTCTATTCAGAAGGTACTCACAACTCAACCTTTAAGCATTTTATAGTTGTCTTCCCTGAAAATTTTGGTTTATTTATCCCACTTTTAAACTCAATACATTTTATTTCTTCACTGATATTGGAAAACAAAAAGCATATTACTTCAGTCAAGACCTTGAAATCTATACAAACAGCATGCATAGGTTTTAGAGTAGAATACAAACTGCAAATAATTTATATTCTACATACATAACACATTTTACCCAAGTCTACTTAAAATTTAGTAATTTTCTTATATACAGTATATAGATGTATGTATTCACTTTATGCAACCCTAAAAATAGCAAAGATCTATTTTCCTGAGATGGCATACTGTGGTGGGCTAACCTCATCAAACAGCTGCACTCCCACCCCGCTGCTCATTCACTCTCAATAGGACAGGGGAGAAAACAGAAAAAAAAAAAAAAAGAGAAATGAGAAATACTTTGAAGATAAAGACAGAGAGATCACTTACCAATTACTGTCTCAGACAAAATAGACTTAACTTAGGGTAAATTAATTAATAGCCAAATACAATATATTTGCATAATGAGAAACAAAGAGGCAAACATGAAAAAACAGCACCTTTCTGCCCCCAGGCTCAATTTGTTCCTTCATTGCCAACTCCAGCATGTACCCCAGAAAGCCACACAGTGGGGATTGGAGGTGGAGGGTTATGGTCAGTTCATAATGGCTTCTCTCGAGTGCTCATTCCTTCTTACACTTTTGCCTCACTCTGGTGTGGCTCTTCTCCACAGGCTGCAGTCCTTCAGGAGAAAATCTGCTGCAGTGTGGACTGCTCATGGACCACAGTTCTTTCCGTACCATTTGCTTCAGCATGGGGTCCTCCACAAGCTGCAGTGGATACCTGCACTAGTAGCTGGAACACTTCCCCTTTTCTTTCCTTTTCCTTCCTCCCTTTTCCTTCCTTTTCCTTCCTTCTTTTTCCTTCCTTTTCCTTCCTTTTCCTCCCTTCCTCCCTTCTTCAGAGCAGTGATTTTTCTCCTAAATATCTTTTACCAAAAGCTCTACCACCTTGGCTGATGGGCTCAGCTATGTCCTATGATGGGTCTGTTGAACTCGGCTGGAATCAGATGTGTCCAGCACGGGGCAATCCCTGCAGCTTCCCAAATGGCAACACTTTTGCGTATACACCCAAACCACAAAAAAAAAAGGGAAAAAGGATTTCAAAGCTTACCTACCTCCTTCTGACAATACAAAAAAATATTTAAATATACCAGGAGGAAACAAATTTTAACAGTGGAAATATTTTAATTAAGAAACATTATTTATTTTAACAGGAAATATTTTAATTTTAAAAAAGAGAAATGCCTGTAAAAGATATAAAAGGCACACATTTTCTACATGTTTCTATTCCTGAAAGCAAAATTATGTAACTCTAGAGATAAGAAAATTCTTTTCATTCCATCTGTTAGAACTATGTTAGATGACAATTGTTGAATTTAACTTTACTAATTATCAGGATTGGGCAACTTTTACTCAAGGAAATATTTGAGATTTTTTTTGATGACTCTTCTAAATAATTAATTTCAATTATTGATTAATCATTATTATGAATCAGTCTCAGAATTCTGAGGAAACTTCCATGAGACTAGACAAAAAAAGTTTTCCAATATTTTAAAAGTAAATAGGATAAACAGGCTAAGTCTGTTTCAGTTAGCCTCGTACTGATCCAAAGCAAAGCCATGTATAAACCCACAGAACCAGTAAAAATGAAGAATAAAGAAGCATTACTAATGACAACCTGTGAAAAGTAATCAAAAAAAAGCTCATCATACACTTCATAACTTTGAAAAAGTGTGTTTGATAATAATAAATGTATTGATTAAACATTTTAATATCTATATAAATAATTATAAAAAGGGATTAGTGTTTGTTTAAAATAAAGAAGCAACAGCCTACGTCACTATTTTTCAAGAGATTCTGTGGATAACTCTTCTTGTCTCACTACTAGTCAATAGTATAAAAGAAGCTAAAAAGTAATTGTTCATAAAGTTCAGAAATGGCATTAAAATAGTGGAGTTGTAAACACAGTGGTATGATTAGCATGGCTGATTTAGTAGTGTGGGTACTTTTAAAAAAGGTATATTTTTCTAACAGCCAGAATTAGTGCCAGGCAGACAGAAAACTGAAAGTGATCTCAAGCACAACATGAGATACTAGAGAAATTGCTTTCATTTTCGAATTTGATAGTTTTTTTCTGAAATATAGGACAATTGCAAGTGAGGAACAACTCTACTAGAAAAGTCAAGATGATATAATAAGGTATCACATAGCTTAAAACATAAAGATAAAAATAATTTAGAACATAAAATAATGTTTTAGTAAACAGAAATTGAATTTCAAAGCATGATTAACAGCTTTGCTCCTGTAGAAAGGAGTAAGCCATATACCTATTTTCTGAGGTGCATGCCTATAAGAGAATTTTCAACAGAGTAACTTGACTCATAATTTCAAAGTGGATTACCTAATATATTGTTTGATTATCCTTGAGGACTTTGTACCTGAAATAATGGAAAGGAACAAGGTGTAAGTACAAGTCAGATTTATAGGAAATCCTTTGTAGGTGACCTAAAACACAGCCCATTATGGTAACCTGTGCTTGCAGCCCAGAAAGCCAACCATATTCTGGGCTGCATCAAAAGAAGCATGGTCAGCAGGCCGAGGGAGGTGATTCTCCCTCTTTGTTCTCATGAGATCCTACCTGGAGTACCGTGACCAGCTCTAGGGCCCCCAAAATAAGATGAACATGGATCTATGGGAGTGAGTGTACACGAGGACCACGAAGATGGTCAGAGTGCTTGGGCACCTCTCCTATGAAGACAGACTGAGAGCCAGAGTTGTTCAGCCTGGAGAAGAGAAGGCTCTGCAGAGACCTTACAGCAGCCTTCCAGTACCAAAAGGAAGCCTACAAGAGAGCTGGAGGGGGACTTTTCAAAAGGGTGTGTAGCAATAGGACAAGGGAGAAAGGGTCTAAGCTGAAAGAGGGTAGCTTTAGATTAAATATGAGAAAGAAATTGTTTCCTGTGAGGGTGGTGAGACAACGGAACAGATGTTGTGAATGTCCCATCACTGGAAGCATTCAAGGTCAGCTTGGATGCGGCTCTGAGTAACCTGGTGTAACCCGTGGCAGGGAGGTTGGAACCGGGTGCCCTTCAAGTTCCTTTCCAACAAAAACCATTCTATGGCTCTATGCTCTATGAATTAAATACTCCTTCCAAAAAGCCAATTAAGATGTTACATACTTATAAATGCTTATAAAGATATTCTTAAGTCTTTAGTGTATACATATCCATAATTACATATTTATATGTGTTCGTATTTATATTGTGTTGACAATTGCATGTCAAAATTAAATACATTAAGGATTTGTGTTTTTTTCTCTCAATGATTGCAATCATTTGAATGATTTGCATATTCTGGAATTAAGTCAGTCCTTTCATTTTCTTTTGGCACTCAATTGTGTGTTGTGAAAGTGGGAGGTGTTAGCTTTAGACCAATTTGCAATGAGAATAAAGCTTGAACAGTAATAAGGGTTCATCCATAAATGTAAAAATCTTGTAGAAATTGTCAGGTTGTACACAGTAGTTTTATTATTTAAGTAGTAGGTATATTAGGAAATCATAACACATATTCATACAAGTTAGATAACCTTAGATAAGGCTTCCAACATAAACATATATTACAATAGTACCTAAATGTCCTCATTCAGGATTATGATTCTATTCTATGATCTGCTGTAAAAATGCACAGATACCAAGGTCAAAATTTATAACCTAATTATGTATGTATAAGGATTTACTTGTTTTATGATAGTTCATCATTAGGAAGTCCAAAAGTAATTTTATTTCAATTATAAATTATTAGCAAAAAATAAAACATGAAATCTCAGTGCTTTAAGATAATGTTAATTAACCACACTAGTTTAAGCTGGTATAAAATTATAAATAACTTTTTAAAATTAGACTCTTAACTTCTTAATCTATCTTTTTTTTTTTCTGTCCATACCTCCCTCAAGCTGGAAGAGCCCACAAAATGACCAGTGGGGCCTGGAACCCAGTACAGGCTCCCACCACAACACAACTTGAAAGCAGACAAACCCAATAGTTTTGCTATAGTTTTCGTAGTTATAGCAAAAAAAAACCAAACCAAAAAAAAAACCAAACAAAAAAAAAACACCCAAAAACAAAAACAAAACAAACAACAAAAAAAACAAAAACAAACAACAAAAAACCAAAACAAAAACCAAAACAAACAAACAAAACAAACAAAAAAACGAAACCAACCAAACAAAAAAACCCACAGTTTCCTCTTCCTTAACAAACCATCTCCTTCCTCTTTTATATCCTTTTGTATCAGAATAAACTTGTTTGGAATTATGTAAACAAATACATAATTTAACAGACATACCACAAATTTGAATAATTTAACAAGAAACAAATACAACATTATCTTGTAATTTGATTTATGAAATGGGCATTTTATACATCATATTTAAATATAAGATATGCACTATGTTTGCTAACAACATGGACAGTTAAATAGAAGTCTTGGTGTTAAGTGGTGGTGGGAATTAATATTACCTTACGGAGATAAAACAAAGTAAAAGGAAAAATTTGTGTTCCATTAAGATAAGGGAATTCACATATAGGTAAGCCCAGAGGTAGCCAAGGAGTTTATATACATTTTAATGCATACATAAGGAAGTTTTACACTAGAGTGTAACAACATACCTTTCTAAAGAATGTCACTGCTGATGTTTAGAAATAGTACAAGATTTTCACCCTAATCTTAGGCAATGCTAAGCGATGCATGGCTACTCTGTAAAAAAACAAAACACAGAGATGAGGCAAACCACGGGGAAACAGGAAAACAAAATAACAGTCAGAAATCAATTATAAAAGGCAAAAATCTGAGGAATGGCTTTGAAGAAATTAATGAGAGAAAGATAAAGCCTTTGGAAAGGCTGCAGGCAGAAAATTGGTAAAGATATTCCTTTGCTATGCCTAGAACACACTTATATTAGTCATTATGTACTTGCCCCTCTGCATTCCTTTGTAAGGATGTTAAGGACTGCAATGAGATCTCCCCTCAGTTTCCTCTTCCTTAACAAACCATCTGACATTGGTCACTCGGAGTTTGGTATTTATCACTCCTACTAAGCAATGTACTGGTTGCTCATAACTTCTGAAAATTAGATTTATGAACAAATTAAGGTAAAAAAGTAATCAGTCCATAAATGTGGGGGTTTTTTAAGAATAATTTCAGTAGTTCATATAAGGCTATTCAAGCACCAGCTGAGATCTATATCTTGCAATATACAGCAATAATAGACAATGTTAGTACTACAAAAACTAAATAACAACTCTTCATTGTGATCAAGGCAAATAAATCCTACAAGTTTTGTGTCCTGAAAGTTGTTTTAAATAAGGTTGTGAAAGTGACACATAGAATTTTCAGCTGGTCAAAATTAACATCAAAATCTTTGAAGAGTCATGGTGGTTCAACTTCGAGGATTAGTGAACTCTGAGGTGTTTTGGGTGTCCATGTCAATGTGTTGGCAGCAGGGGCTGCAGGGTGGGCTCTGTGAGGGGAGGTCAGGGCTGTCCCATGCTAGGTACAGCTGGTTCCAGATGGTCCCAATGGACCCTCCCCAGGACACGCTGAGCCCATCAGCAAGGCTGATGATGCCTCTGGGAGAACATATTTTGGAAAGGGCAATGCACTGAACAAACAGAGGAGAAGAACAAAAAACCCCAAACCAAAATGAAATAAAACACAAAAAAAATCCCTGAAACTGTGAGAAACAACAGCATGAGAATCCAGGTCAGAGAAAAATGGGGAGGAGAGACATGCTCCAGGAGGTGGAGCAGAGATTCACCTGTAGGAAGGAGAAACAGAGAGGAACTGCCATTAGGCTGTGATGCTCTGTGTATGGGGACAGGGACAGCTGGTAAGGAGGAAGAGGAGCTGGTGTCAAGGAATTGAACTTGGGAAAAGGGGCAGGAGAAGTTTTAATTTTAATTTCTTTCTTTTGTTACTCACTGTCCAATTCTGCTTTAATTAGCAATAAATCAAATTAATTTTCTTCATGTCAAATGTTTCACCTGTGATGTTAATTGATAACTGATGTCCCTATCTTTATCTTGACCCAAGAACCTTTTCTTCATTTTATTTTCTCACCCTGTCCTGTTGAGAAGAGGGAGTGACAGAGCAGCTGGGTGGGCATCTGGCTGCTGGCCAAGGTCATGTCAGGACATAAGCTGATATGTGACTATCTAATAGCTGTCATACATATATACAGTTTATACAGCAAAAATATTTTAAAAGTGGAAGTAAAGACTTTCTTTCAGAACAGTTACAGTTGTTCTAACCATAAATTTTCATTTTTGAGGAATTTTTCATTCATTATTTATTACTTACATCATTTTTTAAACATCCTGTGTTGCTGTCTGAGACAGATCTTATTTTTAGGTCTTCACAAAACTCTTGCTAAGAGTTCATGTCATAAAACAATGAGAACAAACTTAATTGTTCCAGAACCAGGCAAATTGTTCAGTGTAAATAGTGTTAGAGCTATCTTGTCTCACTTTATTTTTTTTTTCCTGTGAGTTAATTTTAGCTATAACGTAACTGTTAGAAACAGTTGCTTATTTATAATTAACATGGAAAATCCTGACCTTATTTTAGTATTTTTATATGATATAAAATAAGAAGAGATTTAATTCGACTACCATATTTATTTTTGTTTGACGAGTCAGTGATTTCTCTAAACGTAACACATGTAAACTATATTAATTTAATCATGCAGTAGGAATACAAAAGTGTTTTGTTACTGATTAAATGATTACTGCAACATCTTGCAGACTCAGCATTGAGAAAAATTATGGGAGCAATTACAGGAAAAGCACTTGATTGCAGTAATAGCGGGAAAAAAATGATAAAGAAGGGGCTGGAAAAAATGTAAAGCAAGAGGTAAATTTACAATGTTTTAGGACTATTTCAGTGGGATTAAAAAACACAAACTTTTGAGGAACACAAGTGCCTGCAACAAAAACTAAGTTTTCACAGTATTGGTCGATTTTAGTAATGAAACCTTTATGGACTTCTTATTCCACTACTCCTGGCATCAGTGAGTCTGAGGAGCCATCTTATTTCACATTTTCAGACAACTGTTTTTCTAAATATTTACTTTTGTACAGTGGGAAAAATGCAAACATTGCCATTTCATAACTTTACCATACATGTAATCTCACAACAAACTCTTTTTTTTTTTTTTTTTTTTTTTTTTTTTTAGGAACCATATTAGGGTTATATGAATAACAGGAAAACACTGAAAAGAGCATTCTGCATCTATTAGAATTCTATTTTCAGAGCAATTAAGAGAGAGTTTACAAAGGAATAACAAAGGAAGAGTTATTTCAGAAATAATAAAATTACTATAAGAAACATTTACTCTTTCACATAAGAAAACATAAATAGAAGTAAATTGTACATGAGATGCAAGACAATTTTTCAGGAAGGGATGTGAAAAATACTTGATACATATCTGAATTTTAGAGAAGAAGAAAAAAGCTTATTTTGCTTATTAGGTTGTTGGATTTCAGTTGCAAAACCTTAGTGTGAAGAAACCAATTAGAAATGAAGTGAAACAATCTCTAAGTTGTATTTTGGAAAAAAATGCCAAACCCCTACACTTCATATGCATTTATATTAAGTTACAAATTCAGCAAGCCATTTAAGCACATAATTAGTTATAGGCTAGTGGTTAAGTACTATTGACTTCAAGTTAAGATTACGCTTAATTGCTTTGTTGAATCAGACTCTCCAAAATGTTTAATAAGTCTTGGATTTTTTTAGAAAACAGGATAAATCATCATAGTTTTGTGATTCTCTTGGGTTTAGTTACACAAATACCTGGTCTTATTACGTATTTCAGTACCTGCCTCATAGTCTCTGATGCGTTTATCTGCTCAACTAGCCTTTTGCTTTACAGGTAGGAAATTAAGACTATCAATATGCCTACACTGATAACTCAGATTTGAGCTAGATGCAATCTGGCTGATGGAGGTGGGAAGTCAGAGCAGCATGCTCTGCCACTGATGAAGAACACAGGATCTCAGACAGGCTCATATACACTTGCTCAGGAAACACATTTTCCTCGAGGAATGTAAAAGATATTCACATATGTATGTGTATACACATACAGATGCAAACCCAAAAATTAATAAAAAAATACAGTGGAATGTTTCTGAGGCCAAAGAACAGCACAATCAATTGATCTGTTAAAGACTGGAGTGGTTAAAGCACATGATAATATCACATACATATTGAAGGACCAATACAGTAACACCCTAGGGTTTTTCTTTCTGTAATAGCCCTTCTTTCTATAATAAGATGAAATGTAGACAGATTTTTTTAAGTCATCATTTATTTATGAGATAGCTTAAGTCTAATGCAAAATTACTTAAGAAATCCAAATGTCTCATCTGAATTTCCAAATGAGTAGCAAGTATTATTAGAGCATTAGTCTTCCAAATGTAGATGTAACTGGCAAAAGAAAAGGAAACTGAAATCTCAGAGAATCTATGTTTAACCTTTTTTTCTCTTTGAACAAGGAAACTGTCTGTTTTAAACATGCAATTTCTTCCTTTTTTTCTACATGCATCTATTGTGGGCCATAGGAAACCCCTGAAGAAATGAGTTCCACAGCATTAACTAATTAATCTTAACAGTTGCAATGTAAGGTACATTGGGTTTATTATTGCCCATTTTCCAGATGAGAAATAGACAGATTTGTTTAAGGTAATAAAATGAGGCAATGGCAAAGGAGAGGGAAGTAGTCATGTTTTATGCTCAAAGTTCAGACAGTCTCTGCAGTAACATGATCTATTTTAGACATCAGTGCAATTTCAATGTCCGTAATACTATGTGACCTCAGTCTGGACTGAGATATCACATCAGTAAAGCAATGTTGTAGAGAAAGGGTATGGAAACTCAGGCAGTCTACACTCCTTTCCACATATGTCTCCTCAAACTGTGCTTCAAGGACAAACCCTAAAGACACCATGCCCAATCAGATTTCAACTGTCTCTAGACACCATAAATTCCAACCATTTTCTTATCTTTTCCCCTGCTCTTAATAGGAGGCAATTTCTATTTCTTCTGAATTGGCTTCTCAAGTGCTTTAGCTGCTTCCTTAGAGCAGTCCTGGAGTTGTAATGACTGCTAGATTCACTTTGCAACAAAGTTCGCTTTTGACATCCTAAAAATTTGGTAATGTCTACACAGCCAGTATGTCTTACAGACTGCCAGGACAATCTTTATGGCATACTCTATTCTTCAAAACACACAGCTGAGCCTGAGGCACAGTCTGGGGCTGATGAATAGGAGGAACATCTCTTTCTACAGAAGTATGAGAAATTCTACGAGGAAGAGCTGGCGGAAGAGTAAGCTCCCAGGGAGACTCTTTAAACCTAAAGCAAAAGGTAACCATTCATTCACACTGGCAGATCCAAGAGGCAGAGCAATGTACTGCTGGCATGGAGACAGACAGTGCTGAAGAACCCTCAAGGAGCTGCTATGAGGGCTAGTTCACTACAAACGAAGAATGATCAGTTTATAGAAAAAAAAGTTCTGAAAAATACTTACGCAACTGCCTCCTCAAAGCAGAGCCAACTACAAATTTAGATTATGCTGTCTAGACAGTTCATCCAGGTTGAAGGCGTTGATTTCTGGGTGGCTATGGTCATGGCCTCTCTCCTTGACACAAAATCAGTGGAGTATGACACTTCCAACATGTCAATGGAAGGAATAACTGAGTTTCTGGACATGTAGCCACTATGTCAGGACCTATGGGGGGGGTCTTGGAAAGTGTTGTAGCAAGAAACTGATCATGGAGGCCCAGTGAGCAGTTGGATGAACAGGTTTTTGTTGTTAAGAGAGAGAAAGAAATAATTGCTGCTGCCCTATCTTTTACTAGAACAGCGGCTTTTTGAAGAAGCAGTAAATGGAGCTGATGGTCAATGCTTGAGATATAGTAATTGGTATGGTTAAATTATAATTTACCATGTGAAGTGTGAGTGGCAAATGTGGTGTTTGGTCCTTTTAGTACTATTTAACTGATAATACACTTTGCTGTCTTTAAATAGTATCCCTACTGTTTTCTGTGGCTGAACGTGTAGACTGACAGGTACGATGGAATGAGAATGTACACAGAATTATGAAATGGCTTTCAACGTATCAACTTTTCCCTGCCTTTGAGTTGGCATGTAGACCTCTGGATAAAATAACTGAGGAGCACAATGACTCCAGTTAAAGCCAAAAGCTGAAGAAGTACTTTCCAAGGCAAAAAAAAAAAAAAAAAGAATATTAGATGGGGGCAGATAAATTTAACTAATTGAACACGTCTATTTTGGAAGAGATGTTCATCTCAGTTGAAATGTAGTTGGTATAAATCATGGTTAAACAGTATCCACTATTGCAAACACATTTTGCTGTTATAATCTGTTTAGCTTTCATAGCTCTACAAAGTTGCCAAGCTGGTGCATCCTTTGCTGTATGATATCCTGAGTACTTGACAGCTCTAGTCATTTCCCACAGTAAATTACCGGTCTTGTTAAAGATTTATGTTTAAAGAATTCCTGTAATAAAAAGTGTTAAGGACCACTAGAGCCAAATTCACAATTTAATAGAATCATGGAATACTTTAGGCTTGAAGGAACATATTGCCCTGTGCTTAAAGAATTTCTAAGTAGAGCAGGTTGCACAGGGCTGTGTCCAGTGAAGTCTCAGACAACTCAGAGGGCAGAGATTCCACAAACTCTCAGGGCAACCAGTTTCTGGGCTTGAGAAACTTCATGGGAAAAGTAGTTTCTCCCTATATCTAGTTGCCACTTCCCATGTTCCAACTTGTGTCCATGCCTCACATCCTATCACTGCACACTTCTGGTAAGAGTCTGGCTCCATCCATTCAGCTAGTTGCAGACAGAAACAAGGACCCCCTTGAGACTTCTCTTTAAGGCAAAACAAACCTCATTTCCTCAGCCTGTCCTCATCCATCATGCCTTCCACCTCCTTGGGGTTATGACCCACCCCTGGAGGCAAGGGTAACCCACGTACTTGTTAATAGATTCCTTGGGGTGGATTAGAAACAACACTGAATGATCAGCGTTTGTAAGTATACATACGTATAGGGTTTATTTTAGGACAATTTTGTCGGAATGGAAAGCAGATATGTAGCCATTTTGATCATTATCTATATCAATACAGCAATTTAAAAGCATAAAAATAACACTTAAGAAAATGTATAAGGGGAGAGAAAGAAAGGATAAGAATAGAAAGGTATATAGTCCCCACCTGTGAGTCCAGCAACAACACTTGGTTGTTGTAATTTTGATGTCCATTGGTTGAAGGGATGGTAGGAGGCTTGTTGAAGTGATGGCCGTAGTCTTGATCCATTGGGCAGCGGGGGAAGCCCAAGAAACACAAAGTCCGATGCATTAATGTTATGCTCAGGCTCAGAGGCAATGCCCAGATACCTCCCCTGGGGCGGGGAGTTTTGCACTGGATGATGTAATACTTTGGATCGTGGGACACTTCGTGAATCTTTGATGGTTCATGATGCCTTCTAAGATATTCCAGCTGCCAACTATGGCTCATCAGAAAGGATAAATACATGTTAATCTCATGGTACTTCCTGGAGGGGAGTTTTCACAGCTGAATCACTTGTGTAAGGCCTATGGCATGATAAAAAGCATTATTCCACCTTGCAGGATTTGCATCTTATCAGCCTCTTCCCTGATCTTGTTCAACACCCAGGTTGTAGCCTTTGGTGGTGGGTGTACACCCATCTGCACCTGGGCAGTTACTTTGTGCATTGCCAGCAAAGCTGATTGTTTCAGTCATTAACTACTAACAGCCCAGCCTCTCACACTTGGCCATCTTGCTCACCCTCCACTTGACTCACTTGAGCATGCTAATGTCTTTTTTGAAATGGGGAGCCCAGAGCCAGACACAGCACTTAAATGCACTCTCAGAAGTGCCAAACAAGGGGGAAAGGATCATGCCCCTGAAACATCTAACCACATTCTTAATAATAATGCTCCATATGTAGCTGACCTTCTTGCTGCTTAATAGCATTCAACTTGTCCATCAGCTTTTCAAAGCTCTTTTTTCTGCCAGTTGGCCTGCCACCAGCCTCTGCTGTTGCATGAGCTTACTCGTCTCCTGGCATAGGACTTGACACTTGCTTGCACTGAACTTCATGAGGTTCTTGTTAATGCATTTCTCCAGCCTGACCAGGAGAATATATTCTGTACAACACTCCTCCAGTGTATTACCTGCTTCTCCAAATTTGGTACCATGGGCAAACGTGCTGAGAATGTATTGTGTCCCACTGTCCAGACCATTAATTTAGGCAGACACTGAACAGTCCCAGTACTGATCCCTGAAGGATGCCACTTGCTACTGACCCCCAGATAAACTTTGCACCACTTATCACAGTTCTTTGAGCTTGGCAGCCCAATCAATTTTCCATCTACCTCGTTTTCCATCTCTCCAGCCTGTAAGTGACCAGTTTGTGATAAGAAGACTTTATAAGAGTGTGTAAAAGGCCTTGTTAAAGTCAAAGCATACATCATCCACTGCCCCTCCCTTTGTCCACAGCAGCAGCACTCGTCTCATTATATAAAGGTATTCTGGCATGATTTGTGCAGCTAAATCTCTGTCAGTTGCTCCCAAACACTTTTTTGTCCTTCATGTCTCTGAAAATGGCTTCCAAGAGGATTTATTCCATCACCTATCCAGTCACTGAGGTTAGGTAGACCTGCTCATAGTTCCCTGGATCTTCTTGCCATTGATGATGAGTCTGACATTTTTTTTTTTTTCCCCCAGTTATTGAGAACCTCCTCTAAAATTCATGACCTTCTAAGGAGGTTCGACAACAGTCTTGCAATGGTATCAGTCAGCTACATCAGCACCTTCAGATTCATCCCATCTGTTCACAGACATTCATGTATGACTAATTGGCTAATCCTGTCTTTGGGTAATAGAGATGGTATTTCACCCTCTTTTCTCTCTTGGAAAGGGAAAAAGATAAAGTAGGCATCCAAGCATTATTAGAAAACAATGCAGCACACACTCAAATATAACGTTAATTATAGATTTTCCATCTCTTTGCCCAGTTAGGCCCAAATGCCACTGAAAAAAATATGACAACTTCTATCGGAAAACTTCAGTCTTTTAAAGGCTTTTGAAGATAGATACAAAGCAGCTGGCTATTAAGACTTCAATGTACAGATTCAGTGAAACTCAGGAGTGGTGAAGAAATTTGTTAGTGAATGTATACAACTTAAAAAAGATAGAGCTCGTGGTAAAACGATTTGAAGAATCTAGCAATATATATGCTGATAACCCTTTCTGTGCTTAACAATAATCACATGCTCAGATAAACAAGAAATACTCCTCACTGGAACTAAGGAATAAAGAAAAGCCAACAGACCTTAGAGGGCAAGTTTGTCCTGGAGAGTGTGACTGTATTAAAAGAAGAATGAGGTCTGGAAAATTAATATGTGCAGAGTCACAGAATATCTTTTAAGAAAAATATGTTTTACATACATTACTTTTCTTGTTGATAACCTTACATATTTTCAATATTTCAGTTCTTCTTTGTCCAATTTGTACTTTAAACTTTCTAGGTCCTTTTTTTTAGTTCATCTCCTAATTTATGATGATAATCAGGTTTTGTTGGTATTCTACTTTTGCAAGGCAAATTCTGTTATCTTTATGTAACACTTTAGTTTAGAAATAAGAAAAAATTGATTATGACCAAATATACCATAATTTCTCTCCACAAAAATGTTTCACCATTCACCTTAGAGATGCAACTTCAAACTTTTCTTTTACAAAAAAAGGACAGCTCAGTAAACGAATGTGACACTAATTACAGTTAGAAAATAATATAAAAGGAACAAACCATACCATAAAAACATAGGGTAAGGTTACAAGTTAAACTCCAGTAAAATAACATAAACCACAATATTAAGTATTTATAATAAATCTATTAACTCACTTTTGTCAGAAGTTTAGGATGTGTTATTCAGCAATTTTATGGATTTCCTTTTCTTTTTTTTTTTAATTTCAATATAAGCAATCAGAAGTAGCCAAGTGAAGGCATGTGTGAATGTTTCAAGTTTTTAGTATGAACATGAAAAAATCTGGGTTTAGGAGTGTCTCTCATCTTTATAATACAGAAATAAAATAGTAAATAAATTTTGGAGAAGTATGAAAATTATTTTAGGACATTTGCATTTTATCAGGTACTACTGTGATTCTGAAAATGAGTGAGTGTAAATAAAGGAAGATTCATCTCACTTAAAATACTGCAGCTTTATAAACACACACATTTTATACACACACAGAGAAAAATTTTAGAATCTGCATCGAATTGTGGACAAAACAACAATTACTTGCTCATAATCATATGATACAAATAAAAGTGCTCAGAAAAGAAACTCCTATGTATATTCTATATTCTATATTTTCTATTATATTTTCCATGTAATGGTATAGTATTTATTTCACGAAACTGATTAGTATTGGGATTCCAACAAACTCGAAAGTATTACTGTGTTTAAATTAAAAATGAAAAAAGAGCAAACCAGCATAACTCAGAAGAACCATTTGGTGAGCACATACCTAAACTGAACTACTTCTATGCCAACATGATGAGCCTTTATTCTTTTATTTCTGATAGGCAGAACTGTAGTGCTTACTCTACAGTATACACTGCAGTGAAGCAGATGCAAAGATATGCCCACATCACCTAACTACAAGTGATGAATTTGATATAGTCCTGTTTGCCCTTCCTTTCATTGCTTTTTCTTCTGAACCATCACAGATAATCTTTTATTCTGTCCTTAATTTTCTGATGACACTCCATAACTAGGTTTATGAATCTTTGATTCGTGCAATCCTTCATCTTTCTAATGTGGCTTGGGGAACCACCATTTTTACAGGAATCATAAGCTAACAAATCATGCCCAGCAGTCATATGGATCTTTAATTATTGTGTGATTAACACTGAAAATTAGTTGGTTGTAATAAAATCTTTTTGGCAAATAAAGTCCCTGATCCTTTTAAAATACAACAAATCAATAATGTTTAGCATTTCATCAATGCTGAAACATCTAGGCAAGTGTTATCCACTCTTATATTGGTGTGTTGTATATTACAACATTTAATGAAATGGAAAGCTCAAAATCTGGTAAACTAAATGAGGAAGTAAACACGTGGAAAAATAAGGAAGAGATAATAAAGTGTCTTTTTTTTTTTTTCCAATGCACACATTAATGTTTTCAGCCTACTGACAAGTGTGTCAATATCAAGATACTTTACACCCTGCATGACTAAAATACTATTCCTAAATTATGTACTTTAATCTTAGGGAAATGTTTTTAATCACTTATTTTAATATGTTTTTTAGTTTATACTTCTCACGTAGGTATTGACATGTGTGTTAGATGTCTAAGCTCCATACCCATTGGAGACCTAGACAGAAAACTGAGCTGAAATGTTCTGAACTTCTAGCTATTCAGTTAACCGAAGTGTCTGTTAAGAATGATGAAAAAATCAGTCTAAATTCCATTACACATTTTGTCTGTTCATGGGAGCACAAACACATTCCTCATATGTTGATATTACAGATAGACTCCCAAATTTAGAAGTGAATTTAGAGATGAATCCCACCAGCATGAATTCAAAATATTCTAAAAGTATTTAAATTATTTATGTCTTTCAGACTCTAAGGCCTTTTTCCTTTTAGTTATTTATTCTGTCTGCTTATCTCCTTCAGAACTCTTCCACATTCACCGATACTCTTCTGTGTCCATTTAAAATAACAAACTGTGAGCTGTCAAATTCTAAATTTTTATTTAAAAATAGTTTCTGTTTTCATAGTTATGATTAAAGGTGCAGCAAAGACGTTTTACAAGTCCCTTAAGCAATCCTTGTATAATAACAAGGATGCAATTCACATCAACTTTAGCAAAGCTTTCAACACTGGCTCCCACAATATCTCAGTTATTGTGGTATGGATAGATGTACAGCCAGATGTATAAAAGTTGTCTGAATTTTGGGGTTAATAGGTTAGTGGTTAGTGGAGGCCAGTAAACAGCGTAGTAGTATGGGATTCTGTGCTGTCCCCTCTGTAGTATCTTAATCAACAACACGGAGAAAGCAACACTGTGCAATCCCATCAAGTTTCTAGATGACACCAAACTGAGGAGACAAGTCAGTAGAGTTGAGAGCACAGCTGCTATTCAGTGCTGAAGGGCAGACAGACAGGAACCTGATGATATTGTACAAGGTCAAAGGTCAAGTCCTACATCTAGGAAGGAAAAACCGCTTGCACTGATCAAGGCTGGGAATAGGCTTCTCGAGGAGCAGCTCAGCTGCAAACGACCTGCAGCTTTTGGTAAGTTGAACATAAGCCAGCACTGCTCAAGCGGCAAAAAAGACAGAAGACTGAGAGGAATTATTATCCCACTCTACTCAGCAGTCATGAAATCTGTCTTATTCTGAGTTCTCCAGCATAAAAAATATCAAGATCAACTGAAGTGAGTTCATCTATAGGTCATTGTCAGGAACCTGGAGTTCTTTACCTGGAATGACAAGCTGACAAACCCAGGTTGTTACACCTGGAGAAGGGATGGCTTTGGAGATACCTCACAGCAGCCTTCCAATAACTATGAGCGAGTTATTAAGATGGAATCAGGATTTTTGCCATAGTGGATGGTCAGAAGAAGAAAGACAGCAGACACTACTTGGAACTAGGCAGCTTTAGAATGGAGAGCCTGCATCAGGAGATCAAGCACTGAAACTGATTATATTAGGATGAGCAAAGCCCTGCACAACTCACTGAGGTCATAACTGAGACTGTTTTGGGCAGTAGGTTGGACCAGAGACCTTGTGAGGTCCCTTCTAAGCTGAATTTTCCTGTAATCCTATCATTCAATGATTCTATATGATTAGATTTACTGAAGACACTCTCTTCTTTTGGTTCTCAGATATAACAGCAGAAGGAGTTCACATTTGTCAGGACATATTGCAGCTCTTTTCTGTGCATAAGATAACAAAACCAAACATAGCACCATGTGGTTTCCATTAGAAAGTGCTGACTTTTTAATAGAGCAAAGTAAGGATGACTTGTACAGTACAGCTTCCTGTCACTTTTACAAGGATTCCCTGTACAGGAGACTGTTCTCAGGTATTGGCTCTTTGTAAATGTAAAACACAGTTACTTGAGTGTCTGTTTAAATTAAGCCCATATGCTGAGATATCAGCTCCCCAATGTCCAGAATATATGGCTACCTACTGACATTCCCAACACTGACAGGCGTTCCAAATGTAATGTAGTTAAATTTAGATGTCTAGTCTTAAAAAGATGGTACATGGGCTGCAACCAAGTCAAAGATGTTACAATATTACTTAATCCACCCTGTGATACAAAGACTCCAAAATAGCTCACATTACCGGGACTCTCTTGATACACAGAAACTACTGTCCTGGTAATAGGTGGAAGATACAACAAATATAATTTTGATTATACTAGAAACCAACATCTACATCGCAAATATTCCTGATAACTGTTTTTCTGTCAGTCATACAAGGTCCTGGGTAGCAAGCAGGATAACTAACAAAGAGATACAAAAATGCTGACTGCACCTTATGAAAGCTTGTCTCCATAAAAATGTTCTTCTCTGAATGCACAGGTTTTTAGGGAACGCACATATGAGGATGAAAAACCCCAAGAAACTCAACAAAAACAGAGTCAATTTTGTCCTTCCACAGCTCCCTTAGATGTTTAGCCAAAAAATACTGGTTTTCTCCCAAATGAGGCTATATTTGTACCTAGTATCAGAAAACCCAAATTGCAACGAGGAATCTAGAAGAACTACCAAGTCCACTTTCAAATGTAATCATACATAACAGGTAAAAAGTCCTCTGGTGCAGCTAGCTGCATATCTCACTATGTGGAAAGATTCATATTCTAAACAAAGAAAGGGAATCTGATAGTCTATGTGGTATAGCATAGCATTTAGGAAAAAAAAATACTTGTCCAGCAAGCTTCAGTTACTTTTCAGGATATATTTATTTCAGATGGATCATGGATTTACAAGAAGTGATATGAAATATTTTTCTTGACATGAGGGTACTTACCATTAACCTGCATATAATGCACAACTACTATGAAGCAACTATTGAGAAACCTCTTCTGACTCATGTAAAATGCTCGAAATTCCAGAGTATAAATGCTGCAGATTTGACATTTTCAAAGTAGCTGTGAAAACCCAGATATTCAATGTACCAGGCCTTCTTTTTCCTTCTTTATTAATTTTTCCCCCAAAGAAATATTGATCTTTTCATTACCCATCACTGTCATAAAAATAATATAGTGCATTCATTGATATATACCCTGTGAGAAAATTTTTAAAACAACTGCTAC
>VXAY01005016.1:326715-362780 GCA_013399855.1 Oxyruncus cristatus
ATAAGAACATGGTCCTGGCTGGAGGAGGGAGAATTAAGAAGGAATTTTCACACATTAGTGATGACAACATATAATTGACTTGTTGCTCTGTTTTGTTATGCTACTCAGTGGTCACGCTGTCATCAATGACCTATGAAATTAACTCACTCTCTTTGCACGTATGTCCTCTTTGAATGCCTTGGGTAAAAGAAAAGTGACTTACTCCACCCTGGAAATACTTGACATATATGTTGTCGTCACTTTAGAAATATGGTGAAAATAAACAACAAAAATGTGGGAAATGTGGTAGTTGTTTCTCATTGATCAGCAAAATTTTTAGAAAAACCTTGATTCTTCACGGGGCTAAACCACAAAACTGTATATACATTTAATATTAATAGCGTAGATTTTAAGTCTTCAGACTCCGGAAGTTTAACTGTTTGACCTCAGTTCACAGGAGAACTCTTATCCATTCCTTTGGATAAGACTTTATATCAATGTCCTTATGTATACACATATATATTGCTATTATTATGAAGTAACAATGGCCAAAACATAATCTAAGTTGAAGATAAGTTTCTGCCATGTACTTGAGTATGTAATTGCCAAAATCAAACAGTTAGGGGAAATAGAGTGTTAGAATCAATTTGACAAAATAAATAACTGCATAATGTATAAGAAACTAATCCTGGAAAAGAAGGATAAAGATGTTACTTAGAAACAGTTTCTTCAAGAGAAAGAGCATACACATATTCATGTGTATGTATTCATGCACACACATGTCTTATGACTTGAGATCTGAGAAGTTTTTCCATTGCAGTGCTTGCAGAAGTAAACACCCAAAGCCATGTTTCCTTGTTTAGTATGAAGACACATAGTATGGCATGCATTTGTCATTGTTTCAGTTTTACTTCAGCCACAGAAATAAAATCTTAGAATAATTGGAAGACTTTGAAGGAGAACTGAAATCATACTACAACTGCAATTACAGGATGTTGTGCTATATGCCATAGCAAAGCAGTCAGATTACTTTTCCATCTTAATCAGCACATCTGATAACAATGCAAATAACAAAAATATATACACTGATATGATGATGGAATAAGGAATGTCCTCCCAAAAGAGCCTGTATGCTCATGCAAATGGAAGCACAATTGATGCCTTCTTTTTATTCTGGGAAGGAAGCAGATCAAAAAGAGGTTGGTCATACACATCAAGGTCACCAAAACCACTATGGAGCAGAACTTCCACTGTCAGTTTGTTAAAGAACTCTAGAAGAGCAGTGATTTTGTAAAGGGTTATTTAGAGTGCTATCATTGATTGCATGTGACAATTCTGGATATGAAATTAGAACATTTTGCCTGAACTGCAAAGGTGGAGCCTAAAATACTGAAATGCAATTTTTGTTCCTTTTGAATCCGAGGCCCACACGCAACAAAAATGTCCAAACAACCTTGCCATTCCACTACATACATGCTTGACATCATTGCTTTCATAAGCCACAGTAAGCAGAGGAGCATTTCTTGGGAACATTGAGCTGATTTCATCACCAAAGCTGAGAAATCCAACTGTGTGAAAAAGCACACTGAATATAATCCTACTTTGAGACAACCAAAGCAAACATGAGCGTGAGACATCAGAGAGATATAGACTATTGGCCCTAAGAAGAATGGGGGCTATTTTGCTGGGCTAGTCAGACAACAAATAAAACAGGAACTAGAAAAGGTCTCATCACTAAATTCATTCTACAAATCTCCATTCTCCACGAGAGTAGAGACTCAATTTTTGAACGTTCGCCGAGAGAGATGTGTTAAGAGAATCTGTGCTTTCCTCAGAGCCTGATAATGCTTTCTGAAAAGAAACAAATTGGAAAAAATCTAATCATACAAAGACCATGCAGAAACTGGGACTGTTAATGATCCTATCAGAAATCAACACAGAAATAATAACACTGAGGTGATCTATGTAAAATATATGCCCCTGGAAACCTCAAACTGCAGACTGAACTTTCCAGAAGAGCTCCAGAAATTTACCGTCCTTAACTTGACTATCAGATATAAAAGCTGATTTGTAAGTCCAGGCTCAGTTTGCTCCTCTTTTTATAATTATACAAATAGAAAAATAAACAGAAAACCTAACCAATGCAATAAGTGCAGCACTGAAAGAAATCTCGTATCTTATAGGAACCCATATTGCACATTATATATATCTTTTTGTTCAACAAGAGCAAGGCATTAACATATCCTTTACACATACTCTAAAAAGGCTTGTACAAGCTTGCATTACAGGGCACATTTCCACCCATACTCTGGTGGCACAGGCAGTGTGTAAGATCCTGTTACTGGAGGGAACCACACTAAATATAAACATATGTACATATTTTCCACTAATTGTCTTTCATCTTAGTTAGTCAGAGAGAGAAAAAGGGCAAGGCATTTGGTGTTATTTGTGTTTGTGTGAGTGCTGCTGTTTTCTGTCTTCATTGATCTGTTTGGTCGGCCACCTCTATATGTGTATGCCCTGTGTGTACGTGTGTTTGTGAGCCTATTGCAAATATGTGCTTGGTCTGGTTGCTGCCTGTGTCTGGGGACACCTGCTACAGCAGCTTCCCCTGTATTGAGTGAACCAGTGTATCCAAAATTTTCTTTGCCTACAAAAAACCCCCAAACCAATAAAACTCAATAGGTCTACAAAACACATAAACTCATCAATCAAAATAAACTTCTTCAGGAGATTATTAACTGTGGAAGTATATCTGAGAAGAGCTAATTAAAATCTCTATAAATGACAGGGGTCGCTTTTCTTAGAAGCATTACAACAGTCCAAATCAACACACAACTGAGAGAAATGAACTGTGATCTGCTGTGTAACTTTGTAAGAAAAAAACCACAGACTGTGGGATGCCACAATGAGGCAGTTTCCATTCTGTTCTCTTTCATCTTTTGTCAAGGATTCTGTAAGTAGTTACAAAAAGTAGAAGAAATCTAATCTTCCTATATCCCACATCCACTAGGAGTGTTTCCAGAATCTTCGTAACAAGGGATTACAGCTGCCATTGAGACAATTTTGTGGCAATTCTGCCAAAGAATTTTAACACTTCACAAAGAAGTGTTAAAGAAGAAATGTGAAAGGAAAAGGAAACTAGTATGAGGCTCCTCCCCATCCTAGCTACTAAATTAGCTGACTGAAATTGAGCCAGACCTCCATCATTCTGTTCTTCCTTCTAAAGCAAAATGCCCAAAAAGAGAAAATTGAAAAGTCCAGCAGCAGACATAGTATTAAAGAGGTATGGGCATTTCTGATATTCTTCATATACATCCATTTTGTCTGCAATACATAATAGCCATGACATTTATGATGAAAGGTGTTAAATGGGTATAAAAGCAAGGATTAAAAAAATGGGAGGAGAAAGACTGTATAAAAGCTAGGAATTACAGATGCAATCTGCTTTTGATGAGGAGATAGAAAAGTAAAAATATTTATATTCATATCTTGACCTTGACCGACAATGTCAGGTCCATCTTATGGAGCAAGTGCAGTTGGCAACATGATTTGCTGTCCTAATTCTCTCAACAGTCAAAATTATTTTCTTTGCTTTCTATTTATGAAAGGACAAGGGTATGTCATTTTGTCCTGGTAGGAAGATGGGACACTGCTGAGAAACGAATATGAACATGGGTCTGGGACTACACCTGTATTAACACTGTCACCTAGAGTTTGGCAACGACCTCTCATCCCCATTGTAGAGATGGGGTCCTTTGTTCCCTACAAATATATAGGGAACATTTGTCCTGTGTACAGATCCCTACAGCCAGTCTGTCTTTCCTTCCCCATTTATTAAATGGGTACACAAAAGGAATAAAATTGAAAACAAATAAGTACAAAATAAAAGTTTTCTCTTCTAAAACAAGAATAGAAAAGTCTCATTTGTGTGACTATATCACAAGATATTAATTTCTTTACCAGCAAATTCATAGTTCATGGCCAAATGACAAATTCTGCAACACTACAAGAAAATTGTGGATCAGTTTTTAAGATGGAGAAAATAATAATTCACTAGTTGCACACCATTCAGACTCCCATTTTGTTACACACCATAATGTATCGTGAATTATGATACCTATAGGATACTACATGTACATTTTGTACAGCAATCAAATGTACAAAATAATTGAGAGAAGGCAACTGAGAGGGGACCTCGTATCTGTCAAGAGGACAGAGCCAGACTGTTCTCAGTGGTGTCAAGCAATAGGACAAGAGGCAATAGGCAGAAACTGATGCACAGGAAGCTTGACCTGAAGAGGAGGAAGAGCTTCTGTACTGTGCAGGTGACCGAGCACTGCAGCAGACTAGTCAGAGAGGTTGTGGAGTCTCCCTCACTAGGGATATTCAAGAACTGTCTGGGTGCAGTCCTGTGCAATGTGCTCTGGGATGACCCTGCTTGAGCAGGGAGGTTGGACCAGGTGACTCACTGTGGTCCCTTCCGACCTCACCCATTCTGTGATTCTTGCATCACATTTTGAAAGGACTGTTTTCTAGCACTCTCCTTGGCTGCCACTACACAGACCATAAAAAATAATGAACAGAGGAAAGAACAGCTCTTAGCATGTGGCAGGACATTGAAAGGAAGAGCAATCCATGACACTAAACTCTCAAGACAGACAAGTCGACCCAGCTGGTATTTCCACTGTATTATTTCAACTTTTAGCTTTACAATGTAAGCTTTACACCTTACAATGGAAAATAATGTTTTGGTGCCTCTTCAATGTTTTGGGTGACCATAAAGTAAAACAGATTTGCCTGACAAAAGAAAAACAGTGGATGCTTCTCACATACCCACTTCTTGTCACTTCTTGTTAATGCAGCAGCACATAGAAGGAGCTTAAAATAAATGATTGCTCTCTTCCAAATGAAATGTAGGGCATACTATTGAAACTGCTGCCATTTGCAGTGGTAGCTTGTACCACGGTTGAGTCAAGCCATTCAGTTTCTGTAAATGTGTATCAAGAGCCCATCCAAAAGACAAGAATTGGTTTCTCCAGGAGCTTATGTTGACCAGCTGTGGATCTCATATTGCAACACTGTAGAAATGTTCCAAATATGTTTAAAAACAAAACAAAACAGGAATTTTTCACCAGCTATAAAAAAAACCAAAAAAAATGTAGCTTTTGAAATGACATTTATACCAGCTGAAAACTAAAGGTAATGAATTTACACTTTTCACTACTCTCATTCTTTAAAGAAATTGAGAATTCAGAAACATTATGATCTAGGTTATACTGCATACACATTGTATGCAGACAAAACCCACCTAGGCTGAGAATCACCCTGAAGATGTGTGCATTCAGGTAAACTCTTTTTCACTGTTTCCTCAGTGAAGCAGCTACCCAGAAGTTGAACCTTCGATGGTGCAGTCTATACATACTACATGTACTGAAGGCAAATACCCATCAATTTAATAACCCTAGTCCCTATGGATTTTATTTATTAAAATAAAATCTTTTTTTCTAATTTTCTCGTTTCTGTTGGTATTGGTACCTAATTACAAATTATTAGGTCTTTTCTGTAGTGTTTAGAACAGTTATTCTATCTATCCAGTTGCCAGAATGCAACAAGAAGATATTTTAATTTTTATGAAATAAAACAAAATTACAACCTTCCAGCGAAGCCTCTATGCCTTAACCAAATGCACCATAGGTATCAGTAATGTGTTATATTACTCTTTATTTAGACAATCTGACATGATATGGTGAAGATCTTGGGCATGAGATTGTTAAAGACTCTCATTTTGGACTGTGCAAAATTCCAGTGACACATCACTTGTTCATTACTTACAGCAAAGACATTACCAGCTCCTGTCACAGAACGAAAGGAACATATACCACTTCTATTTCATAAAATAGTCTCAACTTGAAAATTCTAATTGTATTTTTTAATTTTATGTACTCTGGCATAAATAAATGGTTCAAAATACACTGTAGTAAAATTCTGGTAGCTTTGCAGATATTTTTTTAAAAAATGTTTGAATTTAAATGGAGAAAACATCCCATTCTCACATGTTGCCATCTTTTCTATGCTTCAAAGGTAAACAAAGTCTACAGCCAAGTCTATTAATTTTTCTCAGAATAAACATGATCTACACAATGGCATCTCTTCCTTTATAATAATTCTAGGTGTTAGGTCATAAAAGTCATATGACATTTTTACAGTGAACTAATCAGGAAAAAAAAGCAGTGGTTTTACTTAGGTTTTTTTCCTCCACATATAAATATACTCCAGTGTAATTAATGCATACTCCACTGTAAAAAATAACTAAAATCAAAATTTATTTAGGCTTTATATGTAGCATCCTTTTAAAAACAATTTACATGTTGCTTCTGAAAGTTTTGGGTTGAGATCTTTTGTCACTACTAGTTGTGGCTGAGCTGTATTAAAGATTTGACACACCTTCCTCTCAGCTTCTGTGAAATTGGATTTAAGAGTGACAAAGGCATCACACCAATGAGCTTCTTCAGCTGTAGGCAGATTCTGATTGTCCACTAAAGGCTGCCTTTGCTGATGAACAATTATCTTTTGGTCTTCCAGCTGTGTATTGATTAAATCAACAGAAAAGACAGAGATAAGAACAAGCAATGTTCTAAACATGCTACAAATTTAACCTTTCTGTCATTATATATCATTCCTTACTACTTAACACATACTTTCTTCTACTATCTTTCTGTTCCATTAACTTGTACATTATCTACATGAGAGAAATCTTTTCATAGTGAGCTTTTTAATAAACCTTTACAAGCATTTCTTGATATATTACAAAAATCAAAGTTGTTCAGACTTATTATCTCATCATTTTATAGTATTCTATTATCAATCTACTAGAATTTTATAGTATTCTACAGTAATCTTCCTGTAGAATGTGAAAAAAGTGTAGTTAAAATATGTTTGTCTATCATCTATCATAGTCTGATTTTCCACGACTGAAAGGCAGACTTTCTAGAATATGCTTTCTCAGCAAGAAACAATTTTGGATTTTCTTTGAGAATATTTTAATTTTAGGATTTCCAACTGCTGTGTTTTCACATTTCCTTTTTCAAATCCTTTTACTGCTGTGCAAAAAAAAAGAAACTATTCTATGTGGCAATCTCCAGCCTACAAAGATCATTTATTATGAAGCTTACTGTATACGCCTAATTTTATATTGCATAGTAAATCTTCAGCTACCCCATATGTGACAACTCTGAAAGTTCAATCAGAGGTTGGATGTATCAATGTTTAATGTATCTCTTAATAAAAAATTATCACAGGCCTTCAGTGGAAATAAATGTTCTTGGTTTATGTGGTCTACTTCATAGGACTATTAAAAGGATTTTTGTTACAGTGTTAGTATTTATGCAGGCATAATAACAAAGTTAACTATTAGGTTTTACACAGCAAAATAGGCACTGAAACATGTTTGCCCTCACAAGGAAAATATCCTCAGTCAAACACTGGCAAGCTACAACATACAACAAAGTTCACTACAAAGAAGAAATGTCTATCTACACAAAACAGTCACTTACTGTAATATAGCTCAAAAAAAAAAAAAATCATGCTTCATACTACTGTGATCCAGCATGTTTTAGATCAGACAGTGACCAAAAAGGGACAATTATATACCTAAAATGTTGTATTTGACAAATTACTAAACCTTTACTGAATACACTGGTGCATTTCAATGTTGCGTAACAGATTCTGTTGTAAGGGTCTCTGATTTATTAATTAACATTCTATTTTCAAAATAAATATAATCAAGGAAAAAAAAGGTTATTTTGGACTTCCTAAAATATTTATTTCTCTGTGGGTCAATACACTATTCAACATATTTTTCACAAGACTATATCTACAGCCAAACATTTTTAAATACTCAATTTTGATTGAAAATACTTCTCCTTTTTTGTAATTATTTGCATAATTTAAAAATTGATTTATATTAATGTAAATATTCTACTGAATCTACAAATGAACTTTCTTATTTTGTACTTAAATGCCAGATAGTGTTTTGATGAAAAGCGATGACTTACATTCAGCTATTTAAGACAATAAAATTTCTCATAGTTTCACTTGTTCTACAGTGAATTTACTGCAAATTCCACCAGTCTTACAGATTAAATCTGTCCATCTGTAGAAATGACAGGCCATATTTGCAGTACCAAATATTTCAAGAATTGCCAAGGATATTAAAAGTGACAAAGAATGCAAAGTGCACAAAGTGCATTCTGGTTGTTAAATAAAATTTCAGAGACAACCACCACACACAGTCCACACACTTGGTATGTAAATGTGTTAACACTGTTAACATGTTAACATTAGTTAAATTCACTAAACTGAAAAAAATCCACTAGCTATTCTAAAATTTGTCTTTGTCATCTGGTGAACCAAGCTTCTATTGTTTGTTGACCATTTATGAACTCCTTGATTTAGTGTTAATGCAAAAAAACCCCAACTTTTTGTCTTTTTCTCTTTTTTCTTCCTTTTTTTCCCTCAATAACTTTTGTTTGCTATTTGGAATGTTAATTTTGGGAAATGTGCAATGTTTGTGTAGGAACTTTAAGAAGTTTTCTGGGGCAGAATTTGCACTACAGATTGGTAATAGCTACAACTGTATTTCTCTCAAGAGTTTGTCCTTGGAAGATGTTGACATCCCGAGTGACCCCACAAAGCATCTAAACATGTCTTAGCTACCAGCTTCAAAAGGGTTCTTTATCTTCAAAAATAATTGATGCACAATCTTAAGCATTAAGCTGTATTGTTCATAATCAAGATGTGTGTATCTAACATAAACTTGAGAGACCAGTTCTATGCATCGAGGTTTTTGAAATGCTGATGCTTTTCAAATTAAAATCTTCTGAAAACAACTTCCAACAAACATTACATTACAGTTATTAAAAACCACAATCTGAAATTTAATCTTTAAGCAATATTATATTGTGTGGATTAAAACGTACATGTCTCAACTCTATTTGCATTGTTCAAATTAAATAAGAATGTGGTGCTTCAATATGATTTTCCCATGAAGAGAGTTTAGACAACTCAATGGAGTTAACTAACAAAGCCTGATTTTACAGTTTTGACTGTTTTATCTCTAATCAGTAGTATGCTAAAAAACACAACTAAGCAAAACAGAGTTTGTGAATACCACGATCACTTCTAAAAAAGAATGAAGAGTCTAATAAATGGCTCATCAATTTGAAATATTTTGCAACCCTAAACCAAGGAGGAATATTTTTCCCACTAAACAGATTTAAATGTTTTGTGGTGATCTTGCTATTCTGAATAAACAAAATAATTAGATATTAAAAGCATTAAATTTCATCAGAACAAGTGCAAAAGAAAGTATGGTCTGTAAAGTTTTAAGAATCTCGAGATCTGTGTCTCTGGTATGCTTCTGCATATTGTGCAACAGGCTTCCCTTGGATAAACAGATAAGCTGCCACAGATGTTCACCTAGTTCAGCTCTATGCTTGCTTTTTTATAAACTCGACTGAAAAAAATACAAATTCCTCAATCACATTTAAAACAAATATTGTGTTAAAAATTCAGTCAAGCAGTATTCTGAAAAGTTTTAGAATATCTCATCTTTATTCTATTTTGTAAAATTTTTGAACAATGTTATATATGATATCGAAACTCAGGTCACATCCAGATTGCTTTAAATTTAATATAAAGAAATGAACATGACAAACAGTTAGCAAGATTACATTTTTTTGGAACTTGGCTAGTTAAAATACTGTGAAAAGATTGTGGTTTTTTGCTAATGCACTGTGTTGTCTAACAATAAACATGTAAAATGTTTGTTAAGCTATTGTTTTCACAGTTACTTTGATGTTTTTGAAAATTATATCAAAATAACTCAAAAAAAAGATGATGCAATAATTGCAATATAATACTGGCTTATCTTAGTGAAAATATAAAATACTAAAGACAATTCTAATAAATACACACTGGCATTCATTACTCAACTCATTAATTTTGTAAAAAGCACTACACAGAACCATAAGAAAGTCTAGTTCAGGAGGGACTCCAAGGAATCTGTTCAAGCTTCCTGTTGTAACAGGTCCCTAGATTTGGTTGTTGAGGGCCTTGTTAAGCCATATCTTGAATATTTTTAGTGAGGAATATTCCATTATTTTTCCAGTCAATTTGTTCTCAAAGTGAAGAATATTTTTCTTGAGTCAGTTGGAATTTCCCTGGAAGACACCTGTGCTCTTTGATTCTTTTTCTGTCACCATTCCCCCTTAGAAAGAGAGAACCTCCTTCGTTTCTATACTTAAACTTTGAGACGCTGGAAAACTGTTCACATTCACAGAATCACAGAGTCACAGAATCAATTAGGTTGGAAAAGACCTCTGAGATCATTGAGTCCAACCTATGATTGAACACTACTGTGTCAACTAGACCACACTAAGTGCCACACCTAGGCTTTCCTTAAACACCTGCAGGGACAGTGACCTCCCTGAGAAGCCCATTCCAATGTCTAATCACCCCTTCTTGAGAAAAAATTCATCCTAATGTCTTACCTAAACCTACCCTGCAGCAGCCTGAGACTATGTCCTCTCATCCTGTCACCAGTTACCTGGGAGAAGACGCCAACCCTCAAGGTTGTAGCAAGCCTTCTCTTCTGTGAGCTGAAAAAAACCCCTGGATAGTTCAAACTTTACTTACATACCAAGTTATCCAACACCATAATCATCCTGGCAGCCTCCCCATTTAGTCTTCTCCAATTTTTCACTTTTTCTCTGGAACTGAAGAAAAATAACACTGAATAGGATTTTACAGGTGTCACCTAACAAGCAGAAGTTTGGTGAAATAATCACATCTATTGATCCTGGCCAAAATCCTACTCATGCAGCCCAGGACATATTTGCCTTCATTGCTGCAAGGGCACACTATTGGTCCACATTCTGCTTGCTCTCCACTGGCATTCCCACATTGCTGGCCCAGTCTTTTAACCTGCTGAGGACTGTCTTTCTCCTCACATATCTATCTCTTCCCCACCAGTCTGGTGTCATCTGCAACTTTAGTGAGGGTGAATTCAAGACATTCAATATATTCAATACTTTGTTCAATGTATTTTTAAAATATTATTTATTAATTTTTTGCACTTACTGACTACAAATGTAAGAAGGTCAATTTTGAGTTAAAGAAGTGCCAATAAATACCTTAAGTAAATAAATAAATATAAGCAAATACATAAAAATCTGCTGTTCTGTGTGAGTTCCCCCTTTTTGTCCCCTCTATATACTAAAATTTGATTAACATAGTCCTCTCCCAGACATTCACATTTTTAGTACGATTTGAGAAAGGGGATTAATATGCTTCCTCAATCTACTTCTACTTCCTTAAGTAAGATTATAGACTCTCATGATGAAAGACATTTTCAATGCTCTTCTGTTGTATCTCTCCAACTCCGCTTCCAAAAGGACTTATAGTATGACAGCTTTCCAAACCAGCTCGCAACTCTTGCTGACCCCTCTCCCAAGACTAACTTCCCATCCATTACATGTAAAATCCTGGTTTTCTCTTACATTGTGGTTGCTTAGTTTTACGATTGAGTTCCCTGTGTCACTTGTATTTCTATGATGTTTTTATGATTGTCTCTTCTGCTAAGCTGACTACTGCCAGGTCAGGATTCTGAGTAGGGGAGTGTCAGTATGCTGTATGAGAACTGATTTTGGAATACAATTTTGACAAAAGAGAACCCAGACAGTCCAGTGTGGTGTAGCAGGGAATGCATGGTATGCCATGGCATGGCATGGTATGGATAGACTCTTACTCAACCCGTACTGTGGTGAAGTATCTTTAAAATAAACTTTATTTTATTATGCCTTCTCTTATTTTATCTTTAAAATGTCTTACTTCCGCCTCTCCCTCCCCACTTCAGTTTTGGTTGTCCTTAATACCAATCGAATTTTTCTTGATTGATAACAATTAGAGGAGAGTAGTGCAAGTCAATTTTTTAGCAGATTTTTTTCTCATAGATAAATCCACTTTAAATATACCTGCACTGATTCATAAACTGAATTGAAATAGGGTAATTGCTTTCAGCAACAGCTCTGAGAAGTTCTGAAATCTGATTTATTTTGGTATAATGTTTCAGTACAGAATACTTTTTCCTTTTTTATTTGATATTGGTAAAAGTACTTGCCTATGAAGCAATACTTTTGGATGTAAACCTTCACTTGTTTCAGATGGGGGAATAGAACACTTGTGTGGTGGTAGATAGGAAACCAACATACTTGCCTTTTCCTCTGTGTACCATTCAAAGGTTGTCTGTGCAGCATGTAAGGTGCTCTAACCATTCTGGCTGCTGTCCCCTCTTATCTTCCATCCATCTGATGCCCGTACAGTCATTTTGTCAATTAAAGTATAAGTTAGGTGTAACTAAAGTAAATTGATGAAGAATACTAGTGAAAACCCCTGAAATAGTTTTGTCTGAGAAAGATTTAAAATCTATCTATGTACATGCACAGAGCTTGTGCCTTTTTGCCGTATATAAATTTTCTTGTAGTTATACTGCATGGCATTTTGTGCAAGATGTTATTTTGTCAGTAAATTATGCATTATATAAGCATTTTGTATCTAGTTTTTTTTTAATTATTATAAAAAAGGAATCAAAAAATTGTAGAAATGTGAGCTTTGTGGTTTTACGTACAACTTTTATACAGCAACATATAAAACATTCATGCTACTTTAAAAATTGATACATCTGTAATATACTATCCTGATTTGTGCAGCAACACATCATTATATTTGAAAAGACATGCATTATTGGAAGCTTATAGTTAAAAAATTAGAATAATTATTCTTCTCTCCCATATTTTTTCACTATTATGGAAATGTTGTGGAGAGGAGACGTATAACAATGAAATTATGAGTAATTAGCACATTATAATAATTAGTTCAGTTGCTAATATGAAAATCAAATGACATGGACATCTCTAGGTAGATATTGTCCACTCAATAACAGAAAACAGTATGATTTGCAGCAAGAAACATCTGCCAAAATGCTACATGTAGTAGTGGCTTCATTGAAGGCTGCCAGTATTACTGAGACTGGCAGAGTGGCAACTTGGAACTGCACATTCAGTTCTATCAATCACTTTTCCAGGATAGGACATTCAAAAGATTCATTTCTTATTCTACGGTTCCACTCTTCTAAGATTTCCAGATTCATTTCCAGGTAACTTTCACTACAAAAGAGCTTAGCACTACTAAGGATGAAGCACTGTATGAACATGCCTGTGAAGACGTTGCACTTCAGAGAGAAGGATACTTTTCCATTATTTTCAATTGTGTTGTTTATAAATTCACTATCCACATTTCTCTCTTTCCCCTTTCCAAAATCTGTATCTTAGACACTTCTGAATTGCAGAGAACAAAAGCTGTGTTAAATTCATTAATTGTTATTATTTTATATAGTTTGAAAGATTAGACAGAACCACTGGGTTCTTCTAACTCAATGTGTTTGCAGTGCAAACTCACAGAGTATCAATATATAGAGGGACAAGCATTCAAATGATGCTACTCACTTAAAATCATGATAAGAGATAACATTCAACAGTTAGTAGAAAAAACCCATCGGTGAAATGCCAATTGGGAATTCCAAAGACAGTGTGAATTTTGCTCAGCTCTTCACAAAATAGAGCTATTTCAGTTTTTCTCTTTAGGTTTCCTGTTGGAGAAATTTAGGAGAACATTTGCAGTATGTCTAAGGGCAAACCTTCCAAGCAAAGTACTCACTAATCTGGGAGGAAATCATACAGATTCATTAGGGCTAAGGTCCAGCTATACCTGCATTACCTCATTTAAGAAAAATGCAAATACATCAAATAAAAAAAGAATACTGTCAAGAAAACAGACACAGAGAAATAGAGAGTTTGATGTGTAGAAGTGCATAAACTGATGTCTTGGGCATGTCAGAGATGAAGCAACTGTTCTCAGGAGAGATTAGGAAGAAGATCATAAAGCCCTGGGTGTGTTGCCAACAAGTTTGCAGAGTTAAGCTCTGGGCTGAAGAGTATCTACTCAAAGTTACAGAGAAAGTTTTTCAGAGAGAAATGCAGTGACAAAAGGGCAATATATATGGCAACACATCTGTCTGTGGGCAAAAAGTAAGATATAAGGACAAAGAGCTGAAGAAAAGAGTATTAAAGGGCACAAATAATTTCCTTTGACACCTTTTTTTCTTTCTCATATTTCCTTACCTCTTACCTAACTGAGAGCAACATTCCAGAACAGACAACAGATACAACAAGCTGTAACGTGCCAAGTTGAGTTTCTCCAGTGTGCCTCTTGGAGAAATCTACAGTCCAAGAACTACAACCTAGGCAGCAGGGTGATACAGCTCTGAGAGTTTTGTTGAATGAGGAAATAATATATTTGTCATTCAGTATGAATGCCATTACCTACCATTGCCTGTGATGCTTAAATATCCTTCAAGGACAACTACTTTAGCTTACGTGTCAAAACTGGGCTAGAAAAGGGATTTTAGCAGCATTCCTCCATTTATGCAAATATCTAGGCAGAAATAATTATGTATAATTCTCTGAAAAATATACACTACCTGTTGTCCTACACAGATCAAAACTTGTTAAACATTTAGGATGACTTATGGCTGAACCTATTCTCAGTTTATTAAAATAATACAACAAATTCCATTTCATCTTCTCTTAGCCTAAATTATTGCAATTATTAGAGGAAGTACTATTGTTTTGTGCAAAGGCAACAATCAAAAGTCAGTCAGGATCAAGAGAGACTGACTGCATCCATGCCAGTAAATTAAATGTGCCAGGAACTATTTGTCACCTAGGCAAATGAGCATGGAGCAGGCAAAATCCATGGTTTTAAACATGCGGTCTGCCTATTGGAAATGAGCCTATGCCTATATAAACTCCTGAACCATTCCAAGAATTATTTAGAGGAGCATAGGTAGTACAAGAATTCCTACAAGCAGCAGTTTCATTTATAAATAAAGATGCAGCCTCTGGACCAATAAAAAAATATAAAAAAAAGGCGGCGTGATTCCTGACCTAAATAATCTGTAACACAATTTGAAGTTAATCCTAAGTGAATGTGATAAATAGGAAGAAAAGAGAACTGAACACTGTAATTAAAATATGACAATATGAATATGCGAGCTGTAAAACTTGATTGTTACAGAAAGGTCTGGATTCTTGTCAGGGAGGCAAGGAGAGGAAAGAGTCGGTCATCAGCTTTCTTCTATTGATGAAAAATTTAGTAATCACTGGTTGATCAATTTATTTGAAGATCACCAGAAGTTGGACTAAGAGAAACAAGTTTAAGAAAAACATGAATCCAAGACGAATACAGTGTGCTTCAGGATTGTAATGCAAGAAAGTACAAAAACAGCCCATGAGAAGAAAAAGAAATTTCACTCCGACATCAAAGAAAAAAGAAGGAGGAATTTGAAATATGTGACATAAAATGTGACATAGCAAATGACAAGAGTCAGAAATGAGAAAAACCCTTGAAAGTTAATGAAAAAAAATTAATTTTATGAGACATAAAAGAAGAAGAATAAAAAGTGGCATGGTCAAAATGATGGAACAGGTAAATGGTCTAATTCTTTTAGCTGGAAATTTCTTTAGCTGAAAATTTCTTTAGCAGTGAAATTATGGTGGTAAAGGAGAAAATAAAAGAGATAAGATTCATGAGTGTTTGTAGAGATTTCTCAGGTAGCTGGGAAAAGAAGTTAAGGAAGTAAACAGTGTTTATAACTTAAGGCTGTGAGTGGGTGGATAAGAGTTTGTGATGCCAGAGAAAACAATCAACATGGGTGAGATGAATGAACTGCTTGAAATCAATGAAAATTGGAAAGGAAGAGAAAAATCGCATAGCAGAAATGTGTAATTTCTGACCATCCTGTGTATGAAGAATCCACAGAATAAGACCTCCTAATGAAAGAGATCTAAATGGTAGATATGAGGCTTAAAAATGAGTCATATAATTTAAAATGGTATTAACAGCTAGGAAGAGAAAAAAAGGTAAAGGACTGGACAAATATTAACAGGTGGAGGATAAAGACAGAGAGAGGAGAGAGATGGGCTAAGAGGGGAAGATCTGAAGAACAAGAAGCTAACATAAATTAACTGGTGGAGAATGGAGACAAAACATTGAGACTCTTAACAGGTGTTAAGCAAGTGATGGAACTCATAAGCCATTTACTAATAACACAGTAAATGAACTAGTAAACAAATCAACATAACAGTTATGGAAATTATCATATAGGAGAGTAACAGGTTGCACATGCTAATACACATGTCAATAAGGGGGAGAAAATGGAGACGTGGCTTGGTCAGTCAATGATGGTCAAAGGAGTTGGACAGCAGCTGAGCACCAGATGCTGGTGCTGCCACTGTAATCTAACCGGTGAAATCAAGGACCTAGATCAACTTACCATGATGAGTTTTTTATTCCATGGATGACCAGTACATACCAAAGGCTTATAGACCACATTTGAAGGATGAGTAAGTGCTGCATATGTACATAATGTAGTCAACTTCAGTATAGACTGGGAAAACCTCAGGAGATACTTCAATAAGGTGATAGCTGAATTACAAAGGGCAGATTTAACCATAAAACCTTACCTGAATGCTATGGCATAAGGGAACTGAATATCACAGGCATGCATCAAGATGAAAAACTCAAATCAAAGAATCATTGCCATTTGAAAAGCTGAAAATTAATCTTAAAAAACCCCACAGTTACATACTATAATCTATGCACACATCATTTTTTACAAGCTTAAAGAGAACTACATCAACAAAGACAGAAACCTAGTGCCAGGGATAAGACTATACATATCCTTCCACTTTTGCTAAGTATACATACTGGCCTATTTTACTTATTATATTAATAAACAGTCTCATATGTAGGATGTTTTATTTTTTTATGTTTTAAATACATCTTCTAAAATAGAAATGTTACAGAAGAATCATCAGCCTCATGTAACAGTTCTACTACTATTACATGTTAATATTTTTAAACTTATTACTTTTCTCCAAAATTGCAGTAGTATTACTAATTAACAGCTATATTTTTTCCTGTCTTTGATTTCTAAATGTGTGATTTTTTGAAAGCATATATACAGTGGAAGTGGATTCGTAACTAAATTCTAACTGACTCCAACATTCTGCATAATAAAAATCCCTACATTAGATAAATTCCTATTTTACTTCGAAAAAATCTGTAAATATATTACTGAGATTACTTAATACATTTAGTAAATCACTATTAGGTCTTGTATGGAACTTAACTAAAATCACACTCAATGTACTTTTTTTCTGAAAGAAAAATCTCTATCTCTGTTTATAATAAAATGGTCCAATTTTTATGGAGATTTTCCTTGAATTTCTCTAAAATTTTCTTTTAAACAGATAATCTGATTATATTATTTCTAAAAGTATTGTGACTAACATTTGGAGATTACTAATGTTTTGGAGATGATTAATCAATACTTATAATAAATCATAACAGAAGTTTCAAAGACAAATATTGTGTAAGTGTTAATCAGCCTTGAATATAGATGAAAAAACAATTTTCACTAGATCATTTTTCAAATCATTCAAGAGCATACAAACCAAACATTTCCAAATAACTTCCTAATTTAAAAACCTGCTACAAAATGTAAAAGTAAACTTCTTTCTAAGTAGTCTCAGTCAATAATAGAACTAATTGAAAACCTATAAATTTAGTACAGTGCAGCATGTAGTCTCTATCTTGCTCTGCCTATACATCAATAGGTCATTCTCAGTTAATTAAGTGAAGGCATAATCAGCTTAATTTATGTAGTTCAGGGCAGTTAATGATATCTTAGTACAGTACCTGAACTATGTAACTAGCCTGCCCATGTAACTAGCTGGATATACCCAGTTCATTCTGCAGTTCTTCAACTTCAGCTCTCGATTTTTTTATCTCAGATTTCATTTTATACAGCTTCATCTGGAGCTGCTAAATCTAATTTCTTGAGGATAGCAACGAAATAAAACCAGAACAAATTAACAAGTTAACAAAGCAATTTGATCAGATTCTATGTAGTCTGTGATAGCATTTTATGCATAAAAATCATAAAATAAGGCGACAGTTACAAATTAACTACTTGTACAATTTAAGTATGCAATATTTTTTAAAAGGATAATAAAAATACACAATGGAATAATAATAGACAAAGAGACTAAAAAAGATACTATTTTCCCCATAAATTATATAGTTTTAAAATGGCCATAAAAAGCAAGAATTTTACAGAACACACAACATACAGTGTGGTACCTCAATAAGATCATCCTTTTCTGTTGCAGAGAAAGTGTTTCCTTCTTCTGCCTTTGTAGCTCATCTCCTTTCTGAAGCTGCAAGTTTACACACAAAGACAAACCACAATGTCAACCAATTGGACCTCACTTAAGGAACCAAAGAGATCGATTTGTAAAGCAAAGGATGAACAGGACCCCATTTCTGAAGTACGTTGCTCAAACTGCTCTTTCATTAAAAGATGCTCTCTCTTATTGATTTTGGCTTAAATAATGAGAAAGCTTATCCAAAAATCTTTAGCATTTGGGCTCAAGTTAAGGAAATCAATAGAGTCATTTCCCATTTGAACTGCATATGTGAGTTTTATGTACGAGAGACAAGACAAAGCCCAAATCGGATAAATCGATAACATTGTCAATAGAACATGAAGCTGACAAATGGCATTTTTAAGCAATTAAAGAGAGCTGTAAACATACAGAAGCTAATCAATTACAGTGATCTGATATTAACAGTTTTTAATTTATACAAACATTGTTAGCACTCCCAGGGAATGAAGATAACAACACATGTTTCTCGCTACTGTTTAGGGATTATGACAGCAAAGCTTTTCTTGTCTCGATATGTAAATCTTCCAATGGTCATTGGAAGAAATGGCCTTTCTTTCACCAGGTTAAGCAATCTCTAATTGAAAATCGTGTGCTTCAGATCTCTAACCACATTATACTCTCGTTAGCCCTCTTTTGGACTCTTCCTAATTTTTTAAAATCCTTCTTGAACTGTAAGGCAGACATAAACACATTACTCCAGTTAGTCCCCTCAGTGCAAAGTACAAAGGAACGATAATTTCCTTTGATATGTTGTCTGCATTCCTTCGAATGCAGGCCAGTTTGTGTCATATGTGGTGACAGCATTCCATTCATACTCAACTTGAAAGCCACTGTAACCTCTCCTTTCTGCAGAGTTGCTCCTAAGTCAGTTCCCAGGCTGTATTGATGCACTTGGTTGTTTTGTCTGAAGTTCTGGATTTTCGCACTTCTCCTTCTAAACTTGTTAGGTTTCTGTTGGCTCAGCCCCTGTATTTCTCAATGTTTTTCTGTATAGTGTCACTTAACATTCTCTTCCCAATTTTGGCTCACGCAAATTTGCTGAGGGTCCATTCTGTCTAGTCATCTTGAAATATTTTCATCCTAGATAAAAATAACTGAGTAAGAAAGACAGCAGTATTCACTTGTTGTCATCTGAAAGCTGACCCATTAATTACTATCTTGAGAGTCCAAATGCCTGTTTATTTTTTAATCCATCTAGCAACCCATTCATCCAACACATTCATCTCAGCTTATAAGTAAAAATACAATTGAAAAGGATGTTAAAAGTCTTGCTTAAGTTGAGTTATATTACATGGGCCTGTGTAACCAATCCTTCCAATATAGAAGGCAATCAGATTAGTCAATTGTGATGCTCATTCTGACTGTTCAGGTGCAACAAGTGCATCTTCATATCTCAATATGCACAAGCCTGTCTCATAACATAATTTTCAAAATGCAAAGGCACATATTATGCTTGAAAATAACAGCCAAAAAATATTGAGCCTTGTCAGTAATAAGACCAGTATTGAAAAAAATAAATACCCTTGAAACAACCACATATACACTAACAAGAAGCTGACTTTACACTTTGCTACTTGTAAAGAACCTTCTTTTCTTTTTCCCACTCACATAGGACTCTTTATTTGCTTATGCTCAGCATCCAGATATATAGGGTAAGAGAATTTCCATTCCTGTTCATCTAAAGAAATGTACATCCAGAAACAACAAAGACCTTTCAGAGACAAAAGCAACTTTTTGACTCAAAATCTCAAAGGTTATCCTTATCTTTTGTTTTTCCTCTCTTGATAGTCTAAATGTACATTCACACTTTAAATAACTCCAAGAAAATGCTTTATTGACTATCTAGCAGAGCAGTGCTGGAGCACTTAAAGCAATCAGCAAATGCAGAACCATATTTGCCTTCAGCAATCCAAAATAATACTGCGGTCACTGATGGTATGACAGAAAATGAAGAAAAGGTTTCCCAACGATGACAGTCTGACTTCTTTGGATTATGCCCTGATTCTGTTAGGGGAATTAATTTCAGCAATTTCAGAGCAAAAGGATTCAGGTCCCTATCCACTTGGACAGACATTGAGTAGAAATGGCTAAATTTGTAAAAGAAACAGTACAGGAAATTTTCTGATGTCTGTCAACCTTTGAATATCAATAATATTCTTGACTTTGAATGTATGAAAGATAAATGCTTATTTCAGAGGTCTCAAGCTTAGGAATGAAAACCAGAAACTTAATTTAACTGTTACAGACAAAAGGAGATAAATTTTGGCTACATTAGAAGAGAGATTCTCCCTCTGAAAAACAGATGCAAGAAAGGTCATCCTTCATATAGTTGAATTTGTCCACCTCTAAGCACCAGTAATGAAAAGAAGAAAGCAATTTTTATAGGTACAGGAAGAAATAAACAGGTACTTAATATTTTAAAGGGAGAATCATTAATATATATAGTTCTAATTTTAAGTCTCACCAGACCATAGGTTCTCTAAAGGCAGACAATTTAAAAATACTGCTCAAGAAATATCTAGACTGCAGGATGACAAAAAAAGCAGAAGCTATCAGTTTAGGCAGATGAATCAAAATTGCAGGAACCTAAAGGGAAAAGGAAAGACAGAGAAGCCCACAAAGCTATGAACAGATCTGAAAGACACTTGTTTTTACTTTTGTTAGCAAAGATGCTGTTCTTATCTATCCTGTGAGAAGATATCTTTTAATCGTAGTTGTTGGCCAAGAGGTCAATTAAGCAATCACAGTTGGCAGAATGAAACTTTTCTACAAGGAAAGAAGCTCCAATGACTGTTGGTTCTCCAGTCACTTCAACAAACTCTGTGACCTGTAAAGACATATAATTTGACTTTGAACATTCAAATTCACACCTAGATGTTTGGCCCTCTACAGAGGTGTAAGTGTGTAGAGTGCTATGCTGCTAATCTCCTTATTCACCCCATTTTTGGATAAGCATCATGGAACACCTTTATAAATCAATGTTTGTGGGTAATTATTGGTAATGTATTTTTGAAAGCTAACTGCATAAAAAGAAGACTAAAGTGAAAGACCTGAAATTGTAGTGATCCCTGCTGAAAACAATGGAATATATGAAAAAAAAATTTTTGAGACCAAGACCTATAGAACAGTTTTCAATATTTCATGGGATTTTGTTGCTTGGGGGTTTTTTAGGTATTCTTCATTCTTTCACTTTTCTCTTTACTGTTTTTATATTCTGAAGTTTTTATTCTGTATTAATTTTTAGTTTCAATACATAGCATTTTGGTTAGTTCTAATCTCTTGACCATGAACTGGAAGATACAAAGTTTTCTTACATTCAAAATGGTTTGCTAAATTAATTCTTATCTGATACCAAAATCTGGCCACTGAAGAAAACTCCTGAGAGTTGTATAGGTTTAAATATTCCAAAGGTTTAGAAACATAAGTTAGTGGCTTCTACCACTAACAGCAGTAAAATAGAAATGAAGTCTCATTTCTTATAAAAAAACCAGAAAGATTTCTACATGACATCCTGAACATACCTTCAATGGGCAACACAAAAATTAAAGCAGTTTTCTAGCCTTTATTGATGGAATGGAAATTTATCACCTACACCTACAGCTAGAAAAATGAAAAAAAAAGAAGTTGAGCTACTCCTGAATTTTCTTGCCCAAAGAGCAGAGCAGACCCTTTGCCACCCTGCAAATGAAAAGACCATGGTCTTACATGAGGATCAAAATATTTTATTGGCTAAATTTCAAAGTGGTTTATATAAATATCTTTATAGATATTTATCTAGTTTAAAATGTGTTTAAGATTATTGTATTTCATGCTGGTCTCTCTAAGATGGAAAAATATCAAGCACTATACTGATGTGACACGCAATCAACAAGGAAATGGCATAGCCTGGGGTATGGCAACTTACTGAAAGCACATGACCATCTTGTACGTGACAATGAACAAAACAGGTGACAAAACAAAGCCCTAAAGAGAAGCATAGAAAATATGTCTCTTTGTTAACAATTATATTCTGGGATTCCTCTAAAACCAACCAAACAAATGAAAACCATTGAAATCATTTGACAGCTTTTTTTTTTTCCATTAGAACCTAAAAATGCAATTTACCAGAATATAAAAGCCCATGCATGATACTGATTTTTTTGTGTTTTTTGAACAGCCATAAAATATGAAAAACTTAAAGATGATCAGCCATCCATGCAAATCCCACTGCATGCATGGCACAATCAAATTGAAAGATTGATTGAAAAGTTATGAAGTTCTTATGAATGTATCCTTCTTCAATATACTTTCATAAGTTAGATAACATCCAACACCGGACAATGGTAAGTAGAATTACTAATGTTAAGAAATATTGGTATTTTTAAAATTCATGACTGTCATCTTCTTCCAGTTTTCCAGGGAGGCTGTTTCCTTGATCCAATGAATGTCTTCATTCAATCTGTCTTCACCTCATTACCAGATATTTTCTACTATCTCAAAACAAACTGAGCAAAACCATAATCACTGACTGGTGCAGTTGGCTTCAGTCAGCACAGCTAGTTTTTTCTGGAGTCTTCCCAGGACAGAGAATGAAAGAAAAATGAGTTTACAGAAAATAGTACAAAATGAGGAGTTTACAAATTCATGTGGGTAAACCACAGTGCAAATCCAGACAACTCCAGAAGAAAACACTGGTCCTCTTAAGGCAGAGAAGCAGAATTCACTTCTGTTACAGAGCTTGGTTTTCTTGAACGTGTAATTAATCTTTCTCCCATATCAATAAACTCCTGACAAGATTTCCCTAGATGAGAGGGCTCTTGTGCAACAGTATCCATGAATACCTGGAAAGAACTCAAATAAAATATGAAGTTTATGCTCCTTTTTTTTTTTTTTTTAATTTAGTGCACAATAAATCAGTTCTTAGTCCTTACATTAAGATTTTTATAATGGTAGAATTTCACAGAGGTTTGCATCAATATGGAATTCCTGTTCTAGCATTTGAAAGACTAAGTGTAATTAATCTTGACAGAAAATTATCAATGACGAACAGATTAGGACAGGAATTCCTACCTCAATTGAAATTACCCAAAGTCTCAGAGAAACCCTGAATTTTTTTTTTATTCTTATCTGAGAAATCAACAAAATACTTTTTTTATTTCTTTAGGTTTCTTGGTTGCCGTATTTAAAACAGAAAAAAGTATTATATTGTATAGTTCACAGCATAAATTAATTGGCTCAGAAAAACTGCATTCTCCAAAACACCTTGCTAGTTCAAGTCTGATGCTATAACTGTTAACAAAGGAAGAACTCCAGGGATTGGGAGTTGAACACTTATATGCTGCTGTTAAATGAAGCAGTTGTGCTTGAGAAGCCTCTGCCTGAATGCAATTCATTTTACAACATCATCTGGGGACATAGTGTAGTTTAAGATGCAAACTGAAATGGCATCTTCTGGTAATGCAGAAATATCCCTCAGCTGACTTGAAGAAAGAAATGAAGCTGAAAACTGGACCACTACAAAGCAATTGATCATTTTGGCTTTGGTAGTATTAGTCTTACAAATGTTTCTTAGGCTGAAAGTCATTCTGTGTATAGGAATGCAGTAAGCATGTCACTCTGGGTAATCATATCTGAACTGCTTAAGGACACAGTGCCAGCATGGTAATTCAAATAAACTTTTTCTAAGAAAGGAACATGGATTCAAAAGCTGAGCTGTAAATCCAGGTGTTCTTTCCAAAATCTATATATTCTTGAATGTACAGATGTGTAGATTGAAACAACTATTAAAGAAAAAGAAAATAGCTCAAGTATGTGAGATGTATCCTATCCTAGAGTATCCTAGAGTTTAACCTCTACTGTTCATCGATACATTTTCATTTTCTGAATTTGCTGCTAATATAGGAGTGAATCCCAAAATACAAACCAGCTCAACTAATATGAGATAAAATAGGGCCTAATTTACATATTAGTTTCAATATTTGTAACTGGATCAGCCCACAAAATGACTCCTGATCCATTACTGCTTAATGCTAAACTTCAAAAAAACCTTTTTTGGTGTTAAGCACGGTTTATAAGCTGTGAAAAGACATGAAATGAACCAATAACCGTAAGTTACGTACAGCAATATTAATAGTATATTACCTTCCCATTCTTTGATTCTGTGATAAAAGAGCAGGAGACATAAGAGTAAGACACAAACATGAGGACTCTTGTATTTTTGTATGAAAGTAAAAACAACTCTTTTTTTTCAGTAGCAGGCAAGCTACAAAGCATGAAAAAATATCACAATTAAACAGACTAAATAAATAAATAAACCCTTTAAAAGTTTAATTCTCTACATCCAGAAATTTCAATCTTTGCTTTTGATGAACTTCTCACAAACTGTTTTTCCTTGTTTTTATGAACACATTCAAAGGGAGCTGGGAATGTCAGAATAAAGGTGAGCACTAAGGGCAACCAAAGCATTTGGTGTAGAAATAATGTGATGAAAAGCAAGGTCACCTGGGTTACAAAGTAAGTACCAATAAAAACAAGAGGTGGAAGACAAGGCCAGAAAAAGAACTAGCATTCACAGACTTAAAGACAGACATGTAAACACAGAGATTCAGGGGAAATTTAGAAGGTAAAAGATTCACCTAAGGAAAACTGACATTTAGGGTGAGAGGGTGTGGAAAAGTTGGACAAAGAAGGGATAGAAATTAAATAGAAAGTGACAGAAGAAAAGGTACTTGAATGGGGATATAATATATTGCAGCCATTCAAGGGTCTATGGAAAGCTTCATTTTCTTTAGGTTTACAGTTTGCTTCCTTTCTCCTTCTCCTCTAAACTCATCTCTTCTTTACATCCACAATGGACAGACAAGCCCCTTCTCTACCGTTATTTTACTAACTACCTACCTTTCTAAATTTATGGCTTGAAACTGCTTCCATCTGAAGTTTGCTTTTACAAGTTATGGATTTTTTTTAATTAGGTACTTGTATGTAGCTTATTCCTTACTTGATTCAGCTCCTGTAGCCAGGAACTTAAGCAGAAGGACCCTTTGCATCGTAATGAGACCAGGTTGTGCTAACAGAGAAGCTTTGGAAAGATACAGGCTCTTTCCTCCATCTATGCCAGTCAAACAACACATTCCTACTCTATGCACTGAGTCATCTTTGGAAATGCAAAATCTACATTTAAATAGACCTTGAGTTTATATCTAGAACTAAATACTTTTCTAGAATTTTTTCTTTTCAACTTAAGGAACCTTCCTCCCACAAAACATTCAACTAGTTCATGAATTTCAATAATTTATTGCACAAATTACTCTTATTTTAGGTATAGTCAATCTTTTTCTATTAAAAACTTTTTCAGAGGCTTAACTTTTTAGGCATTTTTCATCTCTTAGGCATTTTAAACTGCATCAAGTTAATACTTCACATATAGGTCATGAGTGATTATGAATATACTGTAAATTCATCAATATCTAAAATAAGTGTTTGTTTATACAGTACCAAAAATGAATCAGTGCTGCTCAATTATTTTCTTCATTGCCTTAGGAATTAAAATTACTTTTTGCAGAATGCAATGTCCACGTCTCAGAATTTTTAAAAACAATTCTTTCAAAGACTTGGTTAGCTGTACCACTTAAACGTGAGCTTGGCAGCAGGGTTGTTGTCACAGAGATTATACGCTTGGAATTCAAGGAGGTCAATGAGATGACTGCAGAGCTCACTGTACAATAGCCTTCGCTAGCTAATCCATAATGCAGCACTGTCAAATCATGATCATGCACCTGCAGTTTTTCAAGGAAAAGAATTCAAAATGAGAAACTCCATCTGGACCATTCCTTTTTTTTTTTTTTAAAGTGTTTTCCTCATAATAAGAATTACAACATTGACAATTAAAGACCCTTACAATAAGTATTAGACACTGTTATAGAATGCAACATCTATCCACTAAATAAAGTGGATTTACAAAGTGCACATTTATTCAAAAACGTATTCAGAAGTCTTTGCCAAATCCTGGGAAGCTGTATGAAGTATTCCTGTTATATGAACCAGCAGTGCCAATTCAGTAGACCTGTAGTAAAAAACCTGCAACCACAGAAAAACCTATAGATCTCAAAAAGACAGAAGGATTGTAAGAGAGAAAATTACTTCAGAAAACTAACACTTCCCTAAAGTTTTATTTAATAGCTTTTGAAAATGTTTAGAATATTCAAGGATATTACTGCATTCAAGTTCCACCTTCCCCTAAATATAGATGATGCCATCTTACTTTAAATATATTACTATCAAATCGTTGTAACCATCTTCTTCCTGTGTTCAATGCTGCATATAAGTCAAGAAGCTCGGGAGGTCTGCTGTACCCGTAGAACTTGTAATAAGTTGCACAAGATCCTTAGTGTACAATGATTCTTCCTTCTCTTCCCTTTCACTCACCACATGGGTATGAATTCTACTTATATAGCTCCAAGGAGAAGAAATAAGGATTTATCTGCAGTTTAAAATGCTGGTTTCGTTCACTTATGTTTTTTTTTATTTATTCCTTACTTTAATTTGTTCTCACACTCCCTCCTGCTGAACAAAGGTTACTACCTGTTCCTGTGTTTTGTTTCTTTTCCACTGGCACATAAAGTTTGCATCCACTTAAGCATCATATGTAATTACATTACCAAAAAGAGCTCCCCCCTTCCTTTTTCTTCCCCCAGGTTTGTACACTGAGCATGATGACATCCTATGATATGGAATATCCCTTTGGTCATTGGAGTCAGCTGTTCCCTCCCAACTCCTTGTGCACTCCCAGCCTGCTCACTGGTGGGGTGGGGGGAGAAGCAGAAAAGACCTTGATAACTGTGCAAGAACTGCTCAGTAATATTGAAAACACCTCTGCATTATTGACACTGTTTTCAGCATAAATCCGGAACATAAGCCCACACTAACTGCTGTGAAGAAAACTAACTGTATCCCACCATGAAAGTATTAAATGGACAAAACAAATCCACAGAAATTTGTTTTGTCAGATTAAAAAATCACAGCTTCTACTACACTGACAGTCAATTTGTGAAGTAAACAATAAGAAATTCTAAAAACTAAACTAAAGGCATATTCTTTTCATACTCTTGAAAGGGAAGACAAATCCTTTGAGAAATTGTAGGAAAGGAAGATAAGTTCCAAAAACATCAGTCCTTCAAGAAAAATATGGCCTGAATTCCCTTATGAAACAGGAGACCAATGTGTATTTTAATAGCCTCACAAATATTTAATGGTTGAGAAATTCTTTTATAAAAAGAGATATAGTTCTGAATATTACCAGTTGTATTTTAAATGGCTTGCAAATGCAAAAAGAGAATCTATAGGTAATAATGTGTACTGCCTCACACTGCTGCCAATCATTTTTGATGCAAAGTGAACATTCCTTTCCAATACACAAGGCTTCACCTTCATATATTCTTCTAAATGATCTGGTAGCCAAAAAAAAAAAAAAATCACTTAAATCTTATCTGCTTAGTATCACAACCTTTTCAGTTTAATATGGACACCTCAATTGATTATTTAGATCACTGTCATATAAAGAGGAAAACAAGAGTGCTCAGTGACTTTGATGTTCTTTTATCATTAACTTCATCTGATTAGTTTATTACCTTTGTGTAATTTAAAGTGAAGGAGGGTGGAATGAAGAGGCAAAATCTCAATAACAAGATACATTAAAATTTTGGCAATTTAATACATATATTTTGCCATACTCAGGTCTTCAGCTGGAATTCTCACCTCTGAATCAAATTCACTATGAATTTAAATATTTTACTGGTTCACAATTACAAAAAAAAATAAAAACAAAAAACACCACCAACAACCCCCCCCAAAAAAAACCAATCCAAAACAAACAAACAAAATAAACCCCAAGCTTCTTTTGTCTAATCTTGTGTCAATTACATGGACTAATGAAATATCTTGTCAAGGTGCAGTTCAAAAAAACAAAGACGGGAGAAAAGTCTTGTTAAACACTGAATAAAGAAATGAGAATATCTCCAGATTTCCAGGACATAATTATCTGCCCGAAGCATCCAGTGTAAATGCCTAATACCTTCAGTGAGCAAAGGAGACTGAAAACTCAGACTGCTTTGAAAGTATTGTTATTCTAGAACATTTAAACATGGGTTAACATCTGGAAGGTTTGCTATGACTGCCTCACTGTGTTCATTTTCTCTGGTGAATTTTTAATTTTCTCTTTGAAAGCCTATGAAGAATTTCTCTTTAATTCAATCTTGAATAAGCAACAAATGTAACCTATGCATATATGACTACCAGAAGGATTTCCATATTGTACACATTCATTCCCATCGTACTTGTGACTAATGCCATCTAGACTATGGTTTTCTGATCATCAAATATAATTCAACTTATTTTATCCATTAATTTTTGTGGCCAATGGGCACAAGATAATTCAAAAAATTGGCATTTCTTAGTCTGCATATTTTTAGTTTCTAGTTTTTAAGTCGTTATCCACCACTCAAAAAAATATTGCTTGTCAATCAATGTGATCTGACAACAGTCCTTGTAATATCATGATCTGGCCATCATACAGTTGGCAGTCTAGCTGGGTCTCCTTCATAAAGTACAGGAATTTTGTGTGAAGTGTCCTGCAAGTGAATGGAAGAGTTTTCACCGGTGAGTACATGCTCCACAGTCTTCAATGTTTGCTCCTGAAACATTCCAGGGGAGCTGGAAAATGCATTTCGTGATCATTTGCTGTTTCTCGGTGCACAACAACAAGGCCTTTGTTGATTTCTACCACTTTACAGAGCTAAGAAGTGGCTCTAGCCCCCTGCCACTAACAATCAACTGAACAGAAGTGCTCTGACTTGATGCTCAGTTGGAACCACCATTCATAGCAGCATATTAAACTTCAGCTAAGCCTGGTACCTTAAAGTACTTATTTAGCTACTCTTAATAAAGATCAGAAGATAAAAAGTCTTTTATTTCCTACCAACGTGCTTGCTGGATCTAGTGATGAAGGGTGGAAGCAGGTTAGGTTCAAGAATTTCAACTTCCCTGTGTGCTGTGTCTTATCAAGATATCCATAGGTTTGCCACGATTTGGCTCACTAACTCAATTAGGAGCCCTTAGACAAATGTTCTCAACACTGTTTTATTCTCCTCAGTATGAGGCGATCTTGCCTTGAATCTTTTCCCATACACATACATTCACTTCTCTCTTATGTTGTTCTGGTGAGATTGCAAACTTATGTCTTAAGAAAGTCTGCTCCAACTAATTATTATAAGGAGAAAAAAGAAAAAAAATCATCAAAACAAAAAGAAAGAAAAAAATTTCAATGTTCCCTGGTATTCTAGAATTCAAAGCAGGTAATAATAAGCTTCCTGTTTTTTTTTTTTTTTTTTTGTTTGTTTGTTTTTTTTAATGGGAAAGTAGATGCAAGGTCAGGTGATATATGGTACCTTCTATTACAGATGCCTCATAATCATAGACCCTTCAGGGATTTATTAAGATCACAACTCTAAACTCTTCTCAAGTTGGTATGTATTTCAAACACAAATAAAGAAGAATAAAATCATATTGAAATTTTGGCATATTACCACTCTATATGCTTGAATTTATTGAAAAAAACACCATATTATGACATTGTTTTAACAGATAGTTGTGTTCATTATGTTAAAAGCTGCAGTTAAAAAAAAATCTCCTTCTTCCATTTTCCATATTTTGATAGCTACTTTTTCTGCAGATTCAACAATAGCAGCCTGTATCAAATTAATATTGTTTATATGCTGTATGTGAGAGTTCAAGCACTGCTTTAAATGCATAGAGTTCTCCACAAAAACGAGATTAGCCATTTCAGCAGTGCAATGTAACAGTATTGTGAAATTATTATAGAAATCAATAAAGCTTTCATTTCCAGAACTAATCTGATGGTGAGATCTTGTTTATAAAGATATTAAACAAATGCATTATTCACATTTTGTAACAATTTTCAGGAAAATGGACTTTTTTAATTATCACATGGAACTGGGAAAAAATAAATGAGTGTAATTTTTATTAACGGGAGTTAATTTACATAAAACAAATACTCATTGAATTATTGAGTATGATAATATCTACATGCCTAGTCCTGTTTGTCATATTTTGTGCCTTTTGGTGACATCAGAATTATAACAACCTGATTTATGCACTAAATTTAATGCATAATATGACAACATACCGATAGGTATACCTTATAATGTATAATTTAAACATTATTGCTATATATTTCACCCGTATTTTCTTGGCTTTACCAAGATTTCTCATGTATCTAGAAATCTCAACTGTAATGCAGGTTGCCAGATATGAATGTCTGTTTGAATTAATGAACATTTTTATAAAAATACTCTGACTATGAATGTTTTAAAAACCTTGTCATAACATTCACCAAACTTACACATGACAGCTAGCATGTGTTACTGCATTTTCATCTTAAATATTTGATGACTGCCTCTTTAAATCCAAGATTCATAAACCCAAAGGGTTTCATTTTCTTACAGCATATGTAATTCAAGAGACATTTATTAGTATAGTTCTCATTTTATGCATCAACAAAATATTTTTCAAAGAACCATTAGATGAACTCTCTGCTTTTCAGATTCCTTTTTTCTGAACATTTTAATTATAATTGTATGTTTTCTTTCACAGTATTTGTACACAGACTATTTGCAATGCTCCCTGCTTCCCTATCTCCAGCCCCATCGGAACTGAAAGAAGAATGCTGCAATATATAATAATGCAGAGTCAGAAAATATGAAAAGCATCAACTAGCATCTCATACAGACTAGATTAAATATCTGAATATCCTTGCTAAGCCTTTTTTAACCTCTAAACATACCCAAAGAAACATTACTGCATACAATCACAATTCATATAAATTTGGTAAACGCAGATCTTCATCTAATGCTGTTAAACTGCTATTACTGAAGCATAAAATGAAGATTTCTGTATTCCTTATTGTCCACATGTAAAAAATTCAGCAATGAAAAAATATCAAATATTAAAATGCTTGTAATTATTTAAGAAGCTGATCAACAAACCATTGTTGATGCAATATATTACTATGTTAGCACTGAAGGTTGTCCACTGACAGGTCACTCTCACTTGACCTTGTATGCACAGAAAGGTAGTTCACCATGGTAACCTTGGTCTTGTGGCTTTCCATACAGTAAATCATTTCAGCCCTCTTCATGTAATTCTTTTATTGGCTGTGCAATTGAAATGTCATGCTTCACGAACAGAGACGCTAGTAATTTCTTATGGGTGATTAAACTACCTCTGTAATGTACGAGCATGGATGGAACTGTATGCAACAGACTTAAGCATACACTACATTTTTTAAAATTCTTGATATTTTTCAGATGCTTACAAGGAAGTTTGCCGTGAGAATAAAAAAAACAATTCTTTTTCATAAGTGCATTCTAAACAAACACCAAACAGCTTCCCTTTTACATTACCTTCAGGAGCAGCCTAGAAAAAAATATTTAACATTGTTTTTAGAATTATACCTAATTTTTAATCATATTGACAAATTTCAAAAGTAAGGCTAGTTTATAAAGGCCAAGTTAGGCCCAAAGCAGGAGCTGACATTCTTACTTTAATTATATTAATATATAAACGTGAGATACTGTAGAAAATAACCAGAAAAAAAAACCATGAGGTTGGCAGACTGCTTCAGCTATTATTTCATTTTAGTATTTACATCCATTGTAATCTTCACATAGAACTGAAGAAATAAGCCTGATGCTTTTTTTTGGAGAGTTATTCAAGCTGTAATCTAATATCAGAAACCAAATATGTTTTAAAAATTATTTTTAAAATTTTTTTTTAAAGATGCACTCAGAGGAACTTCATATCTTCTAAGTTTTCTTTTATAAAATGGCATACTTTCTTGTATGACTGTAATATAAAACACTTCCTGTAACTTTATTTGCATGAAGTTCATACTAGTTTTTTTGTCTTTTTCTTTTGCATCTGTCGGGTGAGTCAGAGGGACAGAGGTACAAAAGTATGTCTGTATGCAGTAAACAAATGGATACATCTTTCAAAAATATTGGAAAAAATACCACTGTTTATACATTCTTTTCTAAAAAAAAAAGGGAAAACAAACTAACCAACCAAAAAAAAAAAAAAATACCATGCCTTTTACAGAGCAAAAATATTCTTATGGTTTTCATAACTTTAATTATGAAAATCCTGACTTTTTTTTTTTAGTTTCTCAGTTGCACTCATTCCTGCACACAGTGAAAAATAACAGTAATCACTGATTTATTAAAAATTAAATTAAATAACTGACAACTGAAAATGCAGTGATAAATTGAGAAACCATTTGACTGGTGAATTCTGGAATAAATCTAATAGTTTAACAACCTCTAATCATTGCATAAAAAAAGAATGTGGAATAAGCTTATCAAGGAGAGGGTGAAAGGATCTAACAGATGCTAGAAAAATCTTCTTTAGTGTTTTTATAAGACCACAGAACCAGTTTCTGTTGATCTTGTAAAGGTATAAAAGTTCTGACACGGCAGACTGATACCCCATTCAGCTGGATTAATGTCCTAGGGGTGAGAATGGCAGCTGATAGTCAGAAATCTGTAAAAAGTTCCAGTTGGAATTGTGAATCTTCTATCTTGACTATTTTCTACAGAATATTTAAAATATAAATATAAACTTACGGCAAAGTTAATCAGTGCAGAAAGATAGTAAACACGGATTCAAGGAAAGAGCTTCACCTAAGCAGTAGCATTATTCTTAAAGAGTTTGACACCTCAAAAAATTGTAAAAGAGCACTTAGAAAATACACAAAATGCTTCTAATGCCTCTTTGCCCTTGATTTACCAGTGGCACAAAATCAAGGTTGTGATTTCCTTTCTCAAGTGTAGTAACGGAAGAAATCTGATCTCCCATCATTTTATACAGTGCTGATATACCACACAACATCTGAGCATTGGCCCAAATCTCATTTCATTTTAGAAAAAAATCTCATATAAATTTATTTTTGAGGTGGGGATAGAAAAAATACCTACTCACATGAACACAGAAAAAGGGCTACCTACTGTTTAACTCAGCCAAAAAAAATTGGACTAATTTTATCTTATTTCTCTTCTGCTCCATTGTGGAACATTGCTGGAATTTCCTTATGTCTGAGAAAAGTTCCAGTGTTAACTACAAATCTTGAGCATGAAATTGCAAGCTGCATCAAGATGGGCACAATGAGAAATCACAAAGAGGGAGTCTGCAATCCCTCTTTCATCTAGTCGTCACTTTCTGTACTTTCCATTGACTATCCAGTAAATCAAGCTACATTTTTCACAGCACTTGAACAGAGAAAGGATTTCTATTAGATGAAGTTCTTCTAGACACCTTTTGCAAAAATCTATATATTCTCATTGATCCCACAGATTTCCCACAGAACTTAAAAACAATAGTTAAAACAGTGATAATATAGCAATAACTGTGAACTGGTATGGTGTTATTTAAGCAGGAAAAAAAAAGGTAAAAAGTTTTTTTATAGCCATAATTATCAAAAAATAAAGGAACGACTTGCACATCACAACTAGTATGGACTTAAAAGAGAAAATAAGAGGTGGGTTTACTTCCCTTGTGGGAAATAAACAAATCAAATATTTTAGATATAAAATATTGAGGAGCAAAAAAGTGAAGATTCTATAATGATTAGAAGTATAGATATCAGGGCTGCAGGTACTTGCTAGATTAATGGATTTTTTGCTTTAGTAAAGAAAAAGTCTAAATTCTCTACTGTAGTTGAAAAAATGGGCTAGATTTGAACTTCTTCCACATTTGTACAAGTGTCTGTATACTACATCTTAGATCTACCAACCACACAACTTGGGTCCTGTACTCACAAAGAGCTGTGTGTGATCTTAAGATTAAGTAGGTATCTCCTTTCCATTTTACTTGTACATTAACCAACAATTCTAATCTAGTCTTGTAAGAAACCCCTTCACTACCCCACACTGTGACAGACTCCAGATACCCACGTAGTCTGTTATCTAACACTTCGACTTAGAGCAAAATGCAAACTGCCGTCACAAATTGCATTTTGCTTCTTAAGAGAGTTACTTCTTCCTCATCATAGCAAGGAAACACCACCAGGCAGGAAATTATCAAGACTATACTTTTAGGACTCACTTCTCTAAGGTTACACTCTCTTGATCTTTAACAAAATGCCTGTGAAAATACTGTCTAATGTCAGGTAGCTCGAATTGACTTTCCAGGCAAGCATGATTTCCGCATGAATGTGGGAAGGTGGACCAATTACCTTGGAAACAGTAGGGATCTAACTACAAGAAGTTGTTAGTTAACCTCAAAGCTCCAAGGACAGCTGGGCAATTGTATCCAACATTGCTTGTTCACAACAGAAGTAAGACATATCTAGAAGGACTCACACTTCTTTCCACCCTTTACCTGTCACCATTTCTTAAGTAGTTAGTATTTATAAAACAGGTGAAAACCAACTTGTAGTGATACAGTGAGTTTAAAGGGTAACTACAATAAATAAATTTTTTACATTTGTGAACTACATTGGTTCAACTGGAACAAATTTATATTTTAGTTGAATTTTTCTCCTAAGTAGCATCATAATGTACCAATTGTGATAATAAATTTTAGGTGCCTATGTAAGAACAAAATATTTAGAAATTGAATTTACCAAGCTAGTGTTTTCCAGATACATTACTAGGTCTTTACAGTAAATTTAACTGATATAACATTACATTTTCTTAATTTCAAATTTAATTTGCTATCATATAATAATCTATGAAGGCTTTAACAAAATGCCCTGTCTCTCTGAACCATTCCTGTTTTCAAATGCTATCCCACTAAAAGAGATTAAATACCACCTCAACTATTTTCTCCACTGCATAGCACCTTAATCTTTTCAACAATACAAAATCTGCCTTCCTAATAAAGAAAACTACCCTTGAATTTCCTCAGGACATGAGTTCAACTTTATCAAATAGTTTTCATGTTTCTTGGTCTATATATTTTGGTCCTTCCTTCTCAACACAAGATTTTTCCATTCCCAGTAGCCCCTCTGTGCATTTGTCTATTTCCACTTTGAGGATTTAGGGAACAGCTAAAAGGAATAGACATGTTTCAGTGAAGTGCTCCATTTTTCTTGGACCACTCTCCTATACTTAAAACTTTACACATTATTTAATCTCCCTTCAAACAATTATGTCAAATCATTCTCTAATATTTTTCTGGAACTCCCTTCACCAACTGTTCTGAAAAAATCCACTGTTTATTTGTTCATGAATATGTTGGCACCTGAGAGACAGAATACATAGGATACAACCAAGAAAACATTTGTGAAAAGGCTAAAACCACAGAATCACAAAATATGCTGAGTTGGAACAACCCACAAGCATCATCGAGCTCCTGGCCCTGCACAGGGTCATCCTCAAGAGTCATACCATGTGCCTGAGAGTATTGTCCAGGCACTTCTTGAACTCTGTCAGGCTCGGTGCTGTGACCACTTCCCTGGAGAGCCTGTTCCAGGGTCCAACCACCCTCTGGATGAAGAACCTTTCCCTAATATCCAAACTAAACCTCTCCTGACACAACTTCAGGCCATTCCCTTAGGTCCTGTCACTGGTAGCCAGAAAAAAAAGAGATCACTTTCAATCATGAGAAAAGAGATCAGTGCCTGTCCCT